>JAHDVE020006703.1:0-15672 GCA_022606495.2 Halesus radiatus
TTTTCATTTTTTTCATATTTTTCATATTTTCATATTATTATTATTGTTTGGGTCAACTATAAAAATTGACAGATATGTATTTTTGTATATTTATTTATATTTTTGGTGTTGTTATTTGGTTAAGTATTTAACAAAAAAACTAACTAAAAATCACTAGATAAAAAAAACTTTAATTAATCATTAAAGGGCTAGAGTATTACACACAATATATATATTATTCATTTAAAAACATGAAATATAATATTAATATACTCTTGAAGATTTATTCAATATTATAATTAGTTTAACAATATATCTACACATATATATATATATCTTTAGTCATTTCTATCATCCTAAAGACATTAAAACTTAACATTTAAAAAAATGGAACCCGATAGGGATAAGATAACCAAGTTTCTCACTGATGACAGTCAGACCATATTCAATAACTTCAAAGCAAAAAAAATATTCATCAAAATCGAGACATGCCTGGAGTTGGCCAAACTCATCAGGGATTCCGACAACTTTAATACCATCAAATAGTTTATCACTTAAAGTAAAGCTTGTCCCGCCAAGGCCAAAGAGGAGATCTCCAGTGACTTCGAAAAACTGTTTAAGCAAACCATGAAACAGAAGGAGGACCTGTACGACAAGTTCGTCAGCAAGACGAAGATCAAAGAGAAAATGGTGCTGGGGGAGGAGGACCTCTCCCTCCTGAAGTCCAGCTTCTACAAAGGAGAGACAGTTGGAATCAAGGGATTTCTCGAGCAGAAGACGGGAGACTACGGAGCCAAAATACTTTCCAAGGTGGATCAACTGTTCAGTGGGGAGGAGATCGAGTCAGTCAAGTCTTCTGAGGCAGGCTGTCTCTTCGAGTAGCACGAGGTCGCGTTAATCAGGACAAAGATCAAAGAGATGGTTGAAGAGTTCCTGAACGAAGAGGAGCAAAAAGCAATCGTCGACTCAGTGCTGACAAACAATCCCGAACAACTGAAGAGTCTGCTCGTTGACAACTTCGGAGACGAAGAAGCTGAAAGCCTTATCCTAAAAATAAACAGTTACTTAGGCGAGTTGTCAAAGGGTCGAGGCCAGAAATAGCGCGAGGCAGAGTTCGACCATCATGACGAAGATTATATCATCCATCCAAATCCTCAGATTTTACCACCAAAGAAGTAGGATAAAGTGATTGTGGAGAAAAAGTAAATTTACACTGAAAGCCAGAAAAAGGCGATAAGGAACAAAATTGAAGAAATACACTACATCTTTGAAAATCTATGGGATTGCCTTAGCCAGGCTGTTTTCGAAGACAATATGACTGAAGTCTTAAGGGTGACAACTGAATAATACGGTGAAGACGAGGCCCAGAGGTTATTGACTGTGATTTCTGACTTTACTAAATCCATTCTTCATGCTAATGAAGAAAATCTCGTTCCAAACAGATCCAATGTACCTCCAGCAATTTCTTTTATTGATGCCGTTCCAGAAGAATAAGAGATTGTTGTTATAAAAAAACCAATTGTTCAGACTCATGTTGTTGTCGCCAATCATTAAGTTGGGCAGTTTTCTGAATAACTGCTACCTCCACCCTCCATTTAACCCAGCAATCGTGAACTGGAGTTTACTGAGGTTAACGTGAGCTTGCCCCCAATGGCTCACATTAAATCCATTCCTTTTCAAGAAGAAGAAGTATTCGAAACAAAGCCGACCCACAACCTCCATCAGCCGCATAATTACCGAGGATTTGAAGATCAAAACCTCAACACGAACTCCATTAAAAAGGTGGAGGAGAAGTGTTAGCCTATCAGTTTTATCAGAATTGATGCTTCTGATGCTCAAGAGTTTCCTTCTTCCCAGTTTGAAAACAATAGGAGGAACTTGGAAGAACAGATTCGAAGAGAAAATGAAGCACGCGAATACTAAAGAGAAGACGAAAGAGAATTAGAAAGAGAACGTTAAAAAAATTGGCAAAGGGATGAACAACAGAGAAAGGATTAGGTACATTCGACTGAATATATACAGAACACACGCGGAATGGAGCCCATAAGTGTCAGTTTAGAAGGTCGATACCAGCCTTAAGAATCTTTTCCTCCACCGATCCTTTCACCAGCCCAATATTCTTTGCCCGAAGAATCGTATGGTTAAGAGATTGAAGATTAGGAATAGGAACTTGACGAATAGGGTTTGAACAACATGTTAAAGGAGATCGACGAAGCCCTTGTAATGCCAATCAGACCTTTCCTCAACGAGCCCAAACTTGACATGTTACCCTTTGAAGATGTTTTACTGGAGATCGATCGTATAAACATTGAACTCGAAGAAGCATTTCAACCTGAAATTTCTTCAGATTTGTCCTATCATCCAAATAACATCCCTGCTCCTGTCCCCTCTGTCTTAATCCGGGTCCATCTGTTCGTTAAGTTTAAAGAAGATATGCAGAAGTATAAACAGAGCATTCCAGTCGAGATCAAACTTATCCAAAACTATCAATAATACCTGGTGAAAAAAGTGATTCTGGAAAAATACTACACTATTTGGATCTTCGAAGTAGATTCTGACCAGCCCTGTTTGTTTAATTGCCGCACCAACAACTCGACTCAACGGAGCGCGTGCACTGTAAACTTAGCTGTAGCTGAGGACAAGGATAAGCAACCTGATTTTAAAAGAAACCACTTCATATTCGGCCTCAACTTCAACCAAGCGTAAAAATGCGACATCGTCCCTACCACCCTGGCCGAGGAAGCTATGGCAATGTCAATGATGATCGGAGAACCAGATGTCGCCATTGGTATGCTAAAAGCCTTGGACGCCGAGCCAAATCGACGCAGTGAACTTAAGAAGGATTTCTTCAAAAATAATATCGGGGATTTTGAGAAAGTTTATAACCTCAAAGAAAAGCAACACAGAATCTAGGAGCGGTAGCGGTTTTTGAAATACCTATTGGGGATGGTTTATGGATACTGTGGTTTTAAATTTGAATTGGAAATAAACAGCAAGAATTATCTATAAAAATATCTGATGGGCTGCACTCTCCGTTTCCATAGTCATGATATTAATGGGAGCGCCAGCTTTGAAAACAACTTCCGAAAATCAATATTCAGGATACAGTACCTCTCTTTGCAATAAAATGTCAACAGCTACTTTATTTCTGAGATGTTTGAGAAGCTTGAAGACAACGAGACCAACATTCCTTTCCTCATTAAGTTTCTTCTTCGAGATTTGGAGGCGAAGAGTCGCAAACTTAATGGGTTGAATATATCGAAGCTGTCGAGCCTGATCAAAAAGTCAAAGACTCCCCTCTTGGAATATATTTGCAACAATTTTGTCGCTCTTGCCTACGAAGCCAACGTAAAAGGTTATGCGACTTTGGAGAAAATGAATGAATTCATCCAAGTCCTTCTTGTCAAAATCGACGAAAAGGTCCCTTACATGGTGGAATGCAACAACGATAAAGACTCTCAGTTAATCGAAAAATCGTATTCAGACATTATCAATACTTGCATCGAGAAAATATATGGAAACGACTACTTCAGGTTTCCTTATCCCGCCGATATGTTGAATTACTTTATGGCGTTGCAAAAACTCCCAAAAATCTACTCCTAATTTTTTAATTCCCAAAGTCTGGAAACCAAAATAACCGAAAAACTTTTGTATATTATGGAGTTCTCCAAAACTCCCTAAAGTCTTTCGCTACTCCGCCAGTTGTTCTTGGGCGATAGTGAGTCGACTCTCTTGGTTAGAAGTAATATTAAAATCCATCTGAACAATTTTTTGGTACGCAAATAAAAATACTCTGGTGTTTTCAGAGACCGGATTGAATAGCGAAGGATTAATCTCCAACCTAATGTCTCGGAAGCTCTTATCGAACACATATACTACCCGTCCTTGTTCAGACTCAAGATTATTGATATTATTGAGATTCGCAAACAGATTGTCGAGTCTTTCAAAGTAATCCAGCCCACCTTCAAGGACCTCATCTTGATATTAAACTCAGGCCTCCACAACCTCGATAACAAAAACCCAAAGAATGTGCAGGTGATAAATGCAGGTATTACTGAAATATGGAGAATGTTTGAGTGCGCAAAGCTAATCAACTATGATTACGTGATCAGAGAAGGCAATTGGAAAGGGGTTGTTAATCTCCACCCAATTCTGAGCGAGGTTGTGATGGACATGTTGGTGGAGACTTGCCGAAGTATACGGAAAATCGAGAACGGCGTAGAGACTGTCAATAAATTTATTGAAACACTGTTGGAGATCCAATAAATCGATGAAGAAGTGCGAAGTTAAGTGATGATGAAGGTAATGGACTTCGGCCCCAACGATGGATTCAGAGCCTCCCAAATCACCACAGTGGAAATTTTAAAAACTCTTTTCGAGAATCCCGATGTGGGAAGCAAAATGTATACCAAACTCAAGAACAGCGGCTTCATCGGAAACACAGTCTGTTAGGCAATAGCAAAAGCCAAATATGAAATGAGAGCAGGAAAACTTTCTTATAATGCTTTATGTAGAGTCATGAAGTATACAGATAAGACCTGGAAACTACTAAACACGTTATTCGACCTCGGTGGTGATGAGACTATCGAGATGATTCTTCGGAACCTCTACGTTGAATGTGGCGAATTTATAGCGAAATTGGAGAAACTTTTAAAAATTTGCAACTATAATAGCTTTCGAGACAAAGTCAGATGCCTGGCTAGTGTGGCCATCGACTTACAAGCTAAGATTTAGAACTTCACAAATAGAAGCATAAAATTTGACCTTAGTGGAGACATTAAGACTATATCCTTGATACGCCCAGAAATCTTCAGGTTCTACAAATATACTTACTTTAGTAACAATAAACGCATGAATTTGAAGGCAAACATGAGTCCAGATGAATTCGTCTTGGCTATCGATCAAGCCATTGATTCTCTTTGTCAAACCGTCAAAATTGTGGTTCAATGCTACGAAGAAAGAAACCTGAGTCTACACACACTTTATGATATTATAAATAATGTTGCTTCTGAAGATGACCTGCCTGTAGTCTTAAATAGCTGCTAGGATGTTAGGATGGAATCTGCCAGGGAATTTAAACAGGTACTTGAATGGGTCAAGAAGGCCAACTCCTACGAACATATGCACAGTTCTCTGTATTTCTTCAGCAAAAAATATGGAGAACAGGAAATCATCGATTGCATGATTTCGCTTGAGGACATATTCCGTAAGTTAATGAATAAAAAGGAAGAAGAAATTCTAGTCCATTAATTTTCGCTTAATATGCGAACCTTCCTCTAAATCATTAAAAAAAACAATCTCAGTATTGAATCTAACGACGAAAATAATATGGTAATGCACTATACAAACACAGCTTCGGACTTCTGGACATTTATTGTCAAGAAAACTAGAGACGATCTCAACGACCTCAAGGACTTTTTGAACGATCAACCAGACGGAGTGGCTGATGCTGGAAGCATGGCAGAGCTCGCATATGTTTATGAGTATTTTGCTGAAGTTTTAGAAAAAGCCAAGTCAATAGACCAATATCTCAAATATCTCGGATAATTCCAAACCAAAAATAACAACGGCATGCAAGACAGTTTGAGCAAGTGTATCCTTTCCTGCCAGACCAACAAGACTACGACTGAGAGAAGGTTCGAACAGGCTAAAAATAGGGAAGCTTCCTTCAAATTTATCGTTGCAGACTTGATGGAAGAATCAACCATCAGAATAACCCACAATCGAGACACTGAAGAAAAAGATGTGACGATATCAGTGAAAAAACAAAAAAACGAAGAAAAGCCAGACATCTACAATCTCAAGGACCTCAGTGAATGGCGAGACAAAACACTTCTGCTGATTAATGGAGAGAAAAAAGACAATGAAAAGCTTGACGAGGCTAATCTGAAAGTTCTTAAAAACTTCGTTGAGATATACGATATCCTCTCCGAAGTACTGAGACTATATGGTGAGTTATTGGAGTTTGGATACTTTAGTAACTTCGTTAATTATGCTTCAGACATCAAAATCTTCAAAGTCTAAGGAAAATTATGTCCAGAGCTCAAGGTTCATCTATAAGAGGTTGAAAAAGCCTGTCCTAAATGGAAAAATGAGATCGAAGCCGCTATGGTCAGCTGTTTTACGCTTTGCCACTTTCAGGGTAAATAACTTAAGAAACTTGGCCGTAATCTGATGACTTCCAAATACGACCCTATCCTCAAGCGAATCTTACCATCACTTGATTAAAAGGAGTTCGAATATTTCATTGACAGAAAACTCCCTGCTCGCTATGTTGGAGAAATTGATCCATTCAAACAACTAAAAATATTGGTCGATCTTTTTAAAAGTTGCGAAGGAGCCGACCAGCAACGCGATGTTAAACTCAAATCGATCGAGCAGTCGATGAAGAATATCAATGATCGGAGGATAATCATTAAAATGGTTGTTATTGAAGAAGAGAAGAACTTTAACGGATTTTTGACAGCTGGTAAAGACAAACTTCAGGAAGTAAGCATGCCACAGATTCTCTTCTGCAGGCCCTCAACCTCCAACTATGAGATTAAAACTTTCTTGCTGCGAGCAGTCCTGGACCACTCTCGACCTTACTTTGCGATCGGAATTCACTACCTCTCTGCCAAAGCCCAGAACCATTTTTGTGATAATATGCAAAACTTTCTTGAACATTCTTCGCTGAGCAAAGACCTGAGACTTATCAATCTGTTCCTAATCGATAACGCTGTCACCGAGAGAGTTTATTTTTACCTAAGCAACCACAAGGAGTTCAGGACTCGTCGCTTTGAGGTGAACGAATAACCACAAGATGCCAGGTAATTTTTCGAGAAGCAAGCTAAGCATTTCAAGGTAGTATCCTCGTCAGCAGCAGGTCAAGGCAAGTCCTACGTAATAGACAAGTGGATAAAGCGCGATAACCGAAAAGCATATTACTTCCCTGTTTCTGGGAACATTAATTTGGGTCGGCTGTTCGAGCGCCTGAAAAAACTTAAGATTGAAGATAACTCGGCTCTGGTGGTCGAGATTCATAATATCAAGGACCATAAAATCCTCGACGAATTCCTATTTCAGATTGTGATGTTTAAGTGTCTAAAGTATGAAGGATTTTTGTATCTACCAAAAGATCTGCACATCTATATCGAATTGCAAAATGTACTCAACGAGGACTATTACGAGAAATACCAGATCTTGAGAATTTTTAGGGGTCGACCGGATTTCTCCTACCATATCAACGGACTCAAAATTCAATAGTTTTAAGTTGACCAAACCAAACCTGAGGAATTGTTTGTACTGAAATGCCTCGAGTGGCAAGTTGATAACAAAATTAACAAAAGTGAAGTCCGCTATTCTGATTTTTAGAAGGACTACAACGTGAACCCGCTTTATGCTATCGACAACCAAAAAGCAATTGACTGCCTTACCAAATGCTTTGTAGAACCCTTAAGGGAAGCAAGAAACTAACCCTCCTTTATACAGATTCGCTATTTCCTGTCCTTGATGTTCGAGTCTCTTAAAGTTTTTTCCGAGAGCTACAGTTACACTGTCGAGCAGATGGAGTTTTGCAACAAGAACTTTCCAAAGATGGGTTACAATAACTACAGGACTAAATATGTCGACGTGCTCATAAAAAACAGTCGGGAGTTTTTGTTCAGATCGGTTGCTGAGGACAACTTCAAGGAAGCGGAGGAAAATAAAGATGCTCAAGGCATTAGCTCCAAGTTACGTGAATTTCCATTCCTGATTATGGCTAATGGGGACGGGGCAAGCTATAGCTTCATCTTCAAAAAAGTTGAAGACGTTGACCCAATCATCAAGTCATATCTGGCTCATCAGTCTGGAGAGATAAATAGACAGGCTTTATTGGAAGATGAAAAAGTAATAAACTCAGTGTTCACCAAAATGTCCCTAAACTCTAAAACAGGCAACGATCTTGTTGATGCTATGAACAAGGCACTCGCGCAGATAGCCCACGAAAACCCAAACACCAGGGTTATCCTGGACGATGGATACTCCATCACGCTCGACAACTTTTTCAAAATGTGTCTGATCGTTCAGCGTATGCGCGCCAAAATTCCAATCATAATAATGGGCGAGACAGGAGTGGGCAAGACCGCCCTCATCAGGTATTTGGTGTAGAAGGTATTTCAAGATGAGCTGATGTTGGTCAATGTACACGCAGGAGTTAACGAAGCATCGATTGGTGCGAGTGTCGCTAAAATCATAGATAAAAATAAGGAGCTGAATAATAACTGGCAGAGGGTCGAGGCTGCCCGCAATCAATGTATGCTTAACAAACCTGCGAAGGAAGCCCCGAAGGCAGTTCAAGATGCTTATCAAGAACAGATGGCCAGTTTTCCCCGGAAAAAGAAAATGCTTTGGGTATTTTTCGACGAATTCAACACAACTGAAGAAGTAGGCTACATCAAAGAAATCATTATGCAGCGCAGGTTCCTCGGTGAAGCTCTTCCTGAGGATTTAGTCTTTCTTGCCGCTTGCAACCCATTTAGAAATAAGGAGCGTAGGGGTAATAATAATGTACGCGTCGGTATCTAGAAAAAAAATAACAATAACACAAACGACTTACTTTATAAAGTACTGCCTCCGCCGAAGTCGATGGTCGAACCAATGTGGAACTTCGAAGAGCTGAAGGCCTTGGAATCCTAAACTTATATTCAAACAATACTCTCCTCTATTAAATACAAGCCGGCACAGGTCAGCAAACTAGTTCATTAGACCCACGAGCACTTGAGAGCAACTATAGAGAAGTCGGCTGTCAATCTGCGTGACGTATCGAGATTCAAGATTCTCTACAACTGGTTCTAAAAATTTATGCCTAAAACATCAGTACCCGAAGCAAAGCGCCAAAATAAGCAACAGGTGGACTACGAATACAATTACAGAATCCCCAGAGACGAACGGGCCTTTATTCTCAGCATCTGTTTCTGCTACTACATGCGACTGGGCACTTTCAAAGAACGCAAAGAATACATGAAGATGGTAGAAAAGGCTATGGGCTACGAAGCAGGACATGTGGGAAAGGTATTAGAGAATGAGCAGATCGACTACCTAAGTCGCATGACCAAAGAAGACGGGACAGCCCTCAATTTGGCTCTCCGAGAAAATGTTTTCACCTCCATTGTATGTTTAATGAACAAGTTACCCAACATCATTGTGGGTATGCCTGGGTGTTCCAAGTCCTTATCCATCCGACTTATCGCCTCAAATCTCCGAGGCAGGTTCTCAGACGAAGCGTTCTTTAAAGAACTTCCGGAAGTTCAGCTTTTCCATTTCCAGGGAAGCGAATCTTGTAGCTCTGAAGGAGTCGAGAGAGTCTTTAGCCGTGCTTACGCATTGCTCAGCAATCTCAAGTCGCGTAATTAAAACCGCGAAGTCAATATCATCCCCTGCATACTTTTCGACGAAATCGGCCTCGCAGAGCAATCAGTCCACAATCCTCTCAAAGTTTTGCATGCCCATTTGTAAGTTGGACAGACTTTGGCAGCCTTCATTGGAATAAGCAATTGGGAGTTGGACGCCTCGAAAATGGCAAGATTTTTGGTTATCAACCGCCCAGTTCCCGATGAGTTGGATCTGCTGGACACGGCTGTCAAGATTTGTGAGAGTTACGACCACAACAATGGTAACAAATATGTGAACGAGATGGAGTGGCTCTCAAGGGCTTATTTCAATTTCATGAAACAATGGGCGGCTGAGATCGAGAACAACTACAAAGACTTCTTTGGCATGAGAGATTTTTATAGTCTGATTAAATATGTGTGCGCGAGGTTGAAGAAGGCGTACTAAGAAGATTTGCCAACTATCATGATAAAAGCTGTGTAGAGAAATTTCGATGGCAGACCCACCAGCATTAAACTATTTATTGACTGCCTCAAGAATGCTTCTGGCAATAGAATTTTCGATGCTTACAGATAAGATGACCTGAAAGTATTGGATCTGCTGAAATAAAATCTCAAAGAGAAGCAGAGCTCGCGATGCCTGCTGCAAATCATCAAGGGATAATCGTTGATATATGTGATGGGCATGAAGAACTTGACGGAAACCCAGCGCATCGTTACCATTCATGGGAGCACCTTCGAGCAGGACAAGCACTCAGAAGAACATACTTTAACTGTGATCAGCAGTGTGATTAACTACGTGGCACAGGGTTATGTGATCATCCTTAAAGACGTTTCTAACGCCATCCAGACCAGTCTTTACGACTTGCTCAACAAGAGTTTCCAGCTTGTGGGCTCCAAAGACCATGTGAAAGCCTATTGTCGCATTTCGGTCGGTGATAACTACACGCCTAAGTGCTTCGTCCACGAAAACTTTAATTGCATAGTCTATATCAAAGAGGATAGACTTCGACTTGTCGATCCACCCTTCCTCAACCGTTTCGAGAAGCATTACTTAATCCTCGATCGGTTTTTGACTATTCCTGAGCTGGATATCATCGTCAATATCGAAAAATGGTTGGAAGATTTACTCAACAAGCATATCGTTGGCAAGGATAACCCGCTACGAAGGGAACACTACATCATCAACATTTGTAGGGAATCTTTGGCGTCACTTGCAATAAAGCAGACTATCAAATTGACTGATTAAGAAAAAGAGGAACAGCTCAACAACTGCATCAAGTCCGCCAAGAAAGACATCCTATTCAACAGCACTGTGGACTTCGAGTTGTTGATGCAGTGCTACCCCGCTGACAACAGTGAGTTTATCAAGGAAACTCTTGTTGAAAAGAAGTAGTTCATTAAGAGGGGTATCAAGAATTGTCCCTATGTGATGGTGTACACCTATGACCAATAAGTGGAGCTGTACGACGAAAATATCCTATACGAGCGATATAAGACAAAAGTGGTCAAAATCTGCGAGATGAAATGCGAGAAAGAACTGCGGACTGAACTCGAAACATTTTATACCAAAAGCAATTATGAGATACTGCACCTCAAGATCAACCACGAGAAAGAACATGAACATGAATGCATGGTGATCTTCCTGCTGGACACCATCGCCAAGAAGCACTAGCAGGCCAACCAAGGCAGGACCAAACAGGTCATCATCTTCTTGATTATCAGCAGACTCACCCTGATTCCCGCAGACAAAAGTCACAAGCAAGTCAGTTATCTAAACGGATACACCCAGATCTTCATTGAAAACATGAAAGAAGACTCAGTTGAAATTCCAAGCCTCGACAAGAATCCCAAAAATATATAGTCGAAAGTCGCAGCCAGTTTGTTTAACTTCAAATAGTTGGTGCCTCGCTGCTACTCCTCAGTTACGAAAAGATTCGATTTCTTCTATCCCTCCGAGGAAGAAAAATCTAACCTCAAATAATTTGTGGAGATAATTAACGAACTATTAGAAAATCCATTGTTCCTGTAGCAAGCCGAGAAATTCGTGGTCGACAGACTCAAAAACCAGGATGATCGTGTGGACTGGAAGAAGCAAATTCTTGTGAACAAGTAGCTGGCGAATCTGGCCAGCTCAACTGAAGAGGCAGTCAAGATGTACTTCGAATTGAAATTCGAAGACTCTTTGGCTCTCTATCTCAACTACCTGATCGAAAACGAGGTAGTTTATTGCTTCAACATCGCACGCACAGTTAAGATCCTGAAGCACTACCTCCCCGATTCGGTGTAAAGTATTTTGAACATATATGACGAATCCAAGCCCCAATACGACGCACTGTTGGTCGATTTGCTGGTCAGCATGAGACCCAACCCCAAGGTCAACCTCGCCAAACTCTCTCGTGGGGTGGGACAAGAGCGAAGGATACTCTCTTTCCCGAAGATCTTTCCCTTTAGCGCTAAAGAGCGTCTATACATACTTTCAAAATAAAAATCGGTCCAGGACGAGAAGCAGACTGAACTCAAGACAGAAGACACTCTTGAAGATCTGTGCCTCAAAATCAACGAACTTGAGATCAAACTCGCTAAAGAGCAGCAGGAAACGGATGATGATGAGGGCCAAACAGATACTCAGGCCCAACTCCAAGCTAAGCTGAAAGAAATAGACAGCATAATCGAGAAGAAGTCCCACTTAAAGAGTGAAGACGAGACAGTGAATTATCTGACAAAAATGGACACAGAACTCGAATGGGCGGGACTCAAGAAGTTGCTGCTTTTGGATCTCAGGAACAGTTACATTAAAAATACCATCCAGAAACCTATCGACTGCTCCCTCTAGTTTAAAAAGATAATGGAGATGTTTTGTCCAGGAGACTCGCCATTCAAGGAACAGATCATGAACATGACTTTGGGCAAGACTATATGGGCAAAGGTGGTGCTGGTTCTCGAAGTGTTCCAACAAAGAAAAATCGACTAAAAATATTCCGTATTTTTTGAGAGCTTTAAGCCGTCGAGATCGCGGAAGCAATCAGAAGGATCTTTTCCAGAGCTCGATGAAAAGGAAAACATGGGGTTAGGTTAAAACGAAAATATTATCGAACTAAATGATGAGATCAACGACCATATTAACGAAAACGCAGAAGTCCCAATCAACCCCATCAGATAGTAACCTAAATTACAGAAGCCAAACGAAACTCCTGCTCTATTGCTGAGTGGCTTTTACGACCGACTAGAATTTGTAAAAAAATTCGTGGAGATGTGCAACATTAAACTCTTTCCGTAAATTCGCAACATCCAATACTTGGGCTCCTAAAACAGGGAGGAAAAAGTGGCTCCGAATAACATGTACGACACTTACGATTTCGTGTTCAACAATATGTACTACGTGCTGGAAGCCCTACAAAACGAATATAAGAGCTTCGGCGTGAAGGTACCAGAGCAAATAAGACTCATGAAGAACTTCCTAAAAACTCTCGAGATCGTGGATCCAAAAAAGAAGTTCGAGTTATGTGAGGAGTTCATGCTCTTGAATGTTAAAAACTTGTTTATGCGCATCGACGACTACCTGCAGACACTCAAGCAGAGTTACCCTGACAAGAAGGCTTATATTTGCAAGTACCAAGCGAGCATTCTGTACAGGTACTGGATAGAACACATCAATCGTGAAGAGCATGACGATGAAGCCGAGAGGGAGATATTCATGAATAGACTCACCAATCATATCAATCAATAGGAGGACTTTGCACACTATTCTTCGTATGTGATTCTGGACCTGTTTGCTAAATACGATCTGTCCGAACCCATCGGTTTAGTATTGGATAGTCTCGCAGATGCAGTTAACGACCCGCTGCTTGGAAAAATGGAGAAAATCATGATATAGAACAAATTTAGTGACAACCTCTCGGTGCTCGTGGTGGACTTTCTACATAAGAGCTTTCCTGACCCTACTCCACCTGAGGATCTGGAAGACAAAGATTTTCCCGCCTACTGCATCCGTACCATGTACCCCGATTTTCAGGCCATTATGACCCGCAGAGATGAAGGCGAGCCGATGAATGGCGTGCAGACCACTGCTTTCCTAGCATTCTGCCGCTCCTACTTGCAGTTTTACGTAGAGTGCCTTTCTGGGGATCTCGAGGATGAGGTGATGATGAGAATTGACGAGAGGCTGACCTAAGACAATGTAATGTCGAGAAACCTACGCTTGTACGCGATGAAGCTGCTGAGGAAACGCGAAGAAACAGTGCGAGACTTCTTCCGAAAATATATTGTCATCAAGCGAGCCAAGTGGATTGACCACATGAAGAAATACATGCAGGAAAAGAAGACTTGCGAGTTTTCAGTTCCTCCCTCAACCAACGGTGGCTAGGAGATGGACCATCTGATCACCGAGTTCATCTAATCTGACTACTCCAACCTCAAAACTTTGGAAAGCATGTTCACACTAAAGTCTCCCGAAAACAGATACAAACTGTTCACGTTCTTCATGACCGACATTTACACACACATGTGTCAGAAGGCTCAAAAGGAAGCCATCAAATAGCTTCTCGAAAAGGGCAACGCTGACCTGCACAAGATGGAGATGGAACTGCTGCTCAAGTATACAGAATCGAAAGTCAGTGCCTAATTCCTATTCCCAGAAGAAAAAAAGCTAGCAAACGAAATGGACGAGCTTGAGAGTCAGTTTCTCTGGCTTAATAACCTCAACTGGGCTATCGCCACCCGCCAGGCTCCCTCCCCACTCTCCTCTCTCTTCTTCAACCGAGAAGGTGAAGTACCTGCCAACTATAGCGAACACGTGGCAAATCAATTCTTCATTGCTGGGCGCGAGAACCCCTTCAGAGCAGTCATATAGTCCACCATCCAGACCTTGCCAAATAACGTTGGTGTCTATATATGTTCAAACGAGTGTGACTATGTCTACACTCTGTAAGGATGTGGCTGGCCTTCTGGCAAAAGCAAATGTGCTTTCTGTGAGAACGATCTTTCAGGAGATGGTCATATCCTCGCGAGATGGGATAAGGCTGGGGCCCGCAGAATCGGACCCAATGTCTGTTTCGCAGCCGGAGCATTTAAAGAACACGATTATAGTAATCCTTATGTATGGCACTCTCCTTTCTATGTCTGGAACAGTAACCCTTGTCTGCAGCATCAGCCGTGGTACTGGAAGTATCTCGTGAATTACCTCGAAAAATAAATCGACAGGATCCGGGAAAAGAAGGAGGCTACCTTCAGGGAGCGAGTGAACAAGAACCAATCAGAAACAATCAAAGAGATGTTCACAGGTTTTGGGAAAGTCCCTGCGGATTCACTGGCCAGGATCAACAGAGTTACCGCCACTGTATTGAACAGTGTAGTGAGTAGCCTCACTTACTTCTTTGTATCATTTGGGTGGATTTCTGACGAGCAGTGCCAGTTGGCCTTCGAAAACCGCAGCCTTGAAGAGAGCAGAAAGTACACTTTCGAGCAGGGGGCTGCTTAATTCGAGAATCTCAAAAACATGCTCAACAACGAAGGTTGGAGAAAATGGGCGATGGGTATGCAGAAATAACTCTTCACCTTCAGCAAAAATTTTGTCAATGAAGTCCAGAAAGCCAAGGCAATCAAACAACAAGCTAACATTCAATAAAAAGCCGCAATCCAGGAGACTCTCAAGAATATTAAAGATGACAGCATGAAAAAACTGTTAGAGAACGTTGACAGGGAAGGAGTCATTTATAACTTCCCTGATATGTAGGACTTTACGGCAGTCTCCTGTTGGAACCGCGACTTTCTGGAAAAGCTGCTTCAGAAGCAAATCGTAGCCAACATCTCGGGAGAAGAGAAAATCGAGTATATCAATGCCAACAAAAAGATGAAGGGCGAAATGGCCTATCCCTTCGATTTGGTGCTCACCGAGAAAACCCTGGATGACACAGCAGAATTCGATTATATCCGCTGTTTACGTTATGTGATCGTCCCCGAAACCCGGCATATGCTGCAAGAATTCGGGCTGAAAATAGAAGCCGAATACCCGGTCCTGGACTTCCTGATGAAAAATACTGGGAAACTTGAGACTTTGAAGCACATGTACAATGTAGTGAACTTTGTAAATCAACTTACGACCTACGTCGAGTTCAGAGCCACCAGAGATATCGCCAAAAACACCTCTGTGGTCAACTACATCAACAAGCTTGAGATCGAGGAGCCTCGAAAGAATCATTTGTTAAAACTCATGCACAGCTGCTGCGAAAGCTGGAAGAAACTGGCGAGTCAGCTCGGAGTGGTACAGTTTGAGTGCAAAGTCATTGGCAAGATGAACGATGACTACAACGAGGAGACGCCACTCATCAACTTCCTGATTGAC
>JAHDVE020006704.1:0-13302 GCA_022606495.2 Halesus radiatus
TGAAATTCACATTTTTCGGTAATTTTTCACCCAAAAAGAACGAAAGTAATATTACGCGTTCTGTATATTTGCTTTGTCTATGGTTCTGAAATGCTTGAATAGCCTTAAAATGGAACGCATTTAACTTCACGACGAAAGTGCTGCATACTGTCATTCTCATTTCGATTATCAAAAAATAAATAAATACATCAATTACTAGCTGAAGTACCCGGCATTGCCCGGGGTCATGTACGGTTCAGAGTAAAATCAGAGTAAAATTTGATGATGTATTAGACCCTACCCCTACCCAGTAATTTTCCTCTTATTTTGAACGTGAAGTGGGCAAAAAATAATTAATAAATACCAACTTTCTGCGATAAGGGGTAGGAAAGGGGGATGGGGGTGGTTTTCGAAATCTTGTGTAGACAGTGACCTTCCTCTCTTTTCGAAGGAACAAGTATTTACCAGATTGGAATCCTAAGAGCCAGGTTCTCTTAAACTTCTTCATGTCTTTCTTGTTCTCCATCATCCATTTATTTAATCTTACAAAAATGCTTAATAAATGTGATATGATGTTTTTTTTAATAATTAATCCAATATTAAAAGACAATTTTCTGAATCAAAACGAAAAAAAATAGACGGCCATACAAAATCTTATGAACGCCTACACGATTAAAATCAAACATAATTCACATATTCGCATAAATAAATTAAAATTGTTGCTAATTTGGAAAGTTTCCGTGGCACCCAAGGCTCCAGCACTGGGCCAAGGCAGGCTTCATTTGGTGAGACGTTAGACGTTGAATCAAACAGGTGGGAAGCTTAGATTTCAATCAATTGCATTCAAATTATTAAGGTGCACCTAAAGGTGTTTTCTCAAAGAGCGACACACGAAGTGACTCTGACACGCTCAAATAATTTTAATCAAATTCTTAATAATTACACTTGAATTTTTAATACAATTGTATTATTAACAGTGATGGGAAAAAAGTCTTCAATTCTACTCAAAAAGTCGTTTCACTTCTTCTTCTTCGTATGATAGAGGAGAGTTGGTGGAGGTCATAGTGGGATGCTGAGGTTATTCAGCCACTCGACGGCATCGGGAGTCACTTGGTTCAGCACAGATGTGCCATAGGGAAACTGATGAAGAGGACATTCTTCTACGATGTGTTCTGTTGTTTGAATATGTCCACATTCACAAAGTTCGGAATAATTTATGGAACATACGTACAACGGCTGTGACTGCGGCGGATGCGGTTTAATGAGGTATTTTTCAAAATCTATTTATACTTAAAAGTTAATTATTAAAGACAAAAAAAAACAATTCAAACGTTGAATCTATTCATATACTCGTAAACATATATATTAAAAATCACATGTGTGCGCAACGCGCGTTAAGGTACGACTCATTTGTGTTAGTATCTAAAAAGCAGTGCTTTCCGGCAATGCTATCAAATGTAGCAATCAATGCCATCTGTTGGTACATACATTAATTATAATAAATTTACTAACAAAGTAATGATATTATCATGTTGGCTTTTTTCTGTGTTTATTTAGCAGAAACAGTAATAACATTTTATATATCCAGTAATTGTCTTGTAATATGTAGAAATACATATATATATATATTTTTTAATATTTGATGTGGCTTAGGTAATCCTAATCAACAGGCTACCAGCAGCTTAGCCATTCGTAGCGAAAAGTTGCATGATGGGTGTTATCTGGGAATTTAAAAAAAAACTATTAAATCGCTGTTTTTCCTACTGCCTACACTGATTACAAACTCTGTGCACGCCACTGCCTATCTCGATGTTCTTCTAACAATAAAAAACCTCGTATATATAATATTGATACGTTAAAATTATTATCTTTGTCCGAAGAGCAATCTTTCGTAGCCTTCTGATGACATTGCGTGTCGATAATATTAATTTACGAAATCAGTCGAAGATTCCCGATGTTTCCCGAAGTCTCTGACTGCCTTGAATGCGGTGTTTTCTTTCCTCGTGACCTTGTGCGTATAAAAATATTGTAATGTGTTTTTTGTACAAATCATCCGGTACTGTCAAAGACCACAGAAATTAGTTACATATTTGCAAATAATGAGATCCACCAAATATGACCCCTTTCGTATATATCTTTTATGCGAATACCGCACAATATTACAACCATCTGGATCCAGCTGGACTATAGCATATCTAATTGGGGTATATTGCGATGCTAAAGGGAGTGGGAAGGGGAACGAGATGAGTAATAGGTAGGTTGGAAAATTCCTGGATATTCAGATCCAGTAACTAAGCACACATTAAATAATTTAAAACAGAAATTTTCTATTCTGATTGGTGGTCTTTCACCAGGGCGATACTTAGAGTATCTACTACTCTGGAACGTACCGCATGCTGACAATTATTTTATATTATATGCAAAGGATGCTCACCACGCGTTTTTGTATTATCAAGAACAACCGGTTAGTAGGAAGGATAGTGGTTCAAAGCATCGGGTTCTCACCCGTGCATCGCGGGTTCATTCCCCCGCTGGTTAAGTCATCCATCATTGCGCAATTAATATTTTTCAACCATAATAATTCATTTATTTATTTTATTTAACATGCATATTGACAGAAATTTATTCCAATAACAAATTTACATTATATTATTAGCAAATGGTCGCTACATACTTATTGACATTTTGAATTGAACAATATTCACGTGGAAAATGTCGACATCACGCGTTAGCTCATTTAAGAGCATGATCATTCTTCCTCAGGGCATTACTAATGGTAGATTAGTTTTGCATCTCGGAACAAGGAAAGATCTGTGCACGCGCGCTCTATAAAATTGTCAGGGACATAATGAGCATTTTTTTCTAAAACCTCTGGATTACTGATGTGTCCATTCAAGAGGTTATGGGCCATTATCAGTAAAGCAGTTTTCCGACTGTTAACAAGGATACTAATACCCAGCATTCCTGGTAAGAAAGCTGACTGATATAACCAGGAATAGTACCTGAAGTCTCTAAAATATAAATGGCTTAGAAACTTCGTTTGTACTTCCTCCATTATTAAAGAGTGGATAAAATCCCATGGTTTGGTTCCCATATTATAGAGTCTTCTAAAATACTGCATATCAAGCTATAGTATAGTAAGCTAACCACAGCAGAGTTAGAAAATTGCTTGGAGTTGTTTAGCACAAATCATAAGGCCCTGCTGTATAAAGTCTCTGTATGTTAAATTTAATTCCTAAGTCCTAAGTACTAATATGTTTGTTTAAAAATAACACATAATTTTATAGAGCATATAAAAAAAACAAATTTATTAATGCGACTCCATTCGATGATATTTGTGTCGTTCTGAAGCTGTAGGTAATTTTTTATAGTTCTAATGATAAAAAACTGCTAACATTTTATGCACTTGTGAATATCGTTGATAAATAACGAGAAAAGTAAAGGGCCAAGGTTAGGCCCCTGTGGAACACCAAATTTTGTGGGAAAGTGTGTTTAGTTAAAAATGCCACGCGTAACGTATTGCATTATGTATTATCATGGTAAAAAATATTATTAAGTTATTCGTAACCTGGGAGACTTTGTATTTCTTTAAAATATATGTATTTATAATATGGGACTGAGAATTATTTGTAAAAACCTCTCTGTCAATCCAATGACAGTGTTTCAGACATCGTAAAAAAGTTTTCTGAAGATTGTTACTGAACGATTAAGAATAAAATATTACAAACCTGCAATGTACACGTAAATATGAACCTTTGACTTCCTTACAATAAAATAATGCGAAGGAATCAAGGTAGCAACCGTAATTACTAGAATTACTATTGCAAAACACTTAATACGATAATGTATTGACTGAGCCTTGGTATTATGCGCAAGAGAATAGACTACATTCAAAGTGAGACGATATAATCCTTGTGTCGGTCGGAACATCGTCATTTGATTGAGGTGAGAGCTGTTAATTGATGTTTTGACCCTACTGATTGCAATGCTCGGTGAATGCTTAGTATCAACAATTAGAAGTCAATCAATGCGGATAATGTTGAAGACAAACAATCGATTAAAAGTGATTAAACCATAGTTCAATTGTAATCGCTTAAAATCCTGTTGGCTTGGGTGAAACTGGTGTCCCATTAGAAGACAAAGTAATAAAGGTCTGAAATGGGTTGGAATTGGATCTGTTTGTGATGCCTGCACCAGAGTGAAATAAGCAATGTCAAAAGAGTTTTGGAATGGTTTTTAGTCGCATTATTGATAGCAACTTGAAACTATTTGACCGATGTAGGGATATGTAAAAGTACTCATTGCAAATCTCAACATGATGCTTTTATAATTTTGCACGGCACGGCACGGCGACGACGCGGCAATACAGGGAAGCCAAATGTACGGTTTTGTATGAAGACGCTTTTAATATTATATGTCGTGCCCGTCGGACACCTAGCCCCCGGAAAGCCGTGGCGGCAATTTTGAGAGAGCAGTGCGTTACAAGGATAATTTAATGTGTGAGTGAGTCCGAGCTCTGAGTCGTGCCATCGCCCTGTCCGCGCGCGCCTAACCCCATCGACCACCGTCACTTGCTCGCTGACGGTGTGTGTGGTTGTTTATTTTCTGAGATTCAAACACTGTACAACACCATTCATGACGGTAAGCCTTAAAAGAATGGAAGGAATTAGCAAAATATAGAGCCAAACGCAAGGAAACTACACAAAAACTAATATCGTGATCGAAACAGCCGAAATTAATTAACACGTTAGAAAGATAGAAGAACACGAGAAGGAAAATAACAGAGATGAAATAGGCAAAAGAAAAAAGGAAACAAAGGGAGAAAAGGAAATGAAGGGGTAGATAAATGCAATAATTTTCCCTATCTCTAGGTCATTATACTCTTATGTGTCGAGGGGTGAGGCTCTCGACTACGAATCGTGCGCAAATAAATTTTATTTAATTAATTTGTGCTGTTACACAATTAATTCATTTAAAAATAATATGTAGTATATTGCGCACGTTCCAGAGTGGAAGATACTCTCAGTATCGCCCTGGCGGAAGACCACAATTCAGAATTGAAACATTGCTTGAAATGGCTTTGAGCCGTGTTTGGTGACCGGACCTTAATAACCAGGTATTTCCCCACCTTTCTCTTCCCCTTCTCCTTCGCCTCTACAATACCTTCAGCCAAACAACATTCCCCAATTGGGGATGCCATAGTCTCACTGGCTCCAGACGGTTGGGAGCAGTTGGGACTCTTGTGGGGTATTCATATAAAAAAAAATTCCCGAGTTACGAATAAATTAATAATATTTGTTTTCCTTCTACTGCCATCATTATAATTTTCCAAATTTACTTGTGGAATGATTGTAGAACTTAGCGAGCGTAGGATTGAAACCACGACACCTGAATGGGAACCCGATGCATTTGTTCACACGGCTATCAACCGGTTAACATATAACTCGTAACTTTGCATATATAAAACGTATGTCTTCGCAGATGTTATAAAATGCAGGATAGGTTACATAGTGAGATCTGAAATAGAAAATATATTAACGCCAAATACAGAATAAGACCGAAACCACTCAACTGCACTTAAAACACCTCTCCTTACTATTTTTTTTCAGTAATCTCATCAATTCAATATTTAATTTCATATTTTCTAAATGAAATCCTCAGCACGGTAAATCCCAGTGAGAATATCATTATTTTTTATGTTGTTAAAAAAAGAATATTATTGTTATTCATTCGCAAATTATGTCAGGCTCTTAAAAGTATTTTATTAATTCGTTAACCCTCGCAATATAATTAAGTTCATAAGTGATCTAATTTAAACTAAAATTAAATTACGCTAGCAATTTCAATTTATGCAACTAACCGGGTACCCTATTTTTGAATGCACTTCATGTTGTGATACATAAATATTTTTTTCTATTTATGCAATAATAATTAGACAAGTTTTTTTCTATGGGTACATGGAAGCAATTCGAGTACTTGTCAAGGCTATTTTGCTATGTACAGGGTAACAGGAACTTGATTTGAAATATTTGAGGACGTTATAGAACAGATATTCTTTCCTTATCGGTGCCGAAACAATGTGAGGGTTGAGGTTATCAGTATATTATTAAAAGTCTTATGCAAAAATGCAGACCGCACAAGAGTTCCAACTGTTAGGAGCCAGTGGGACTATTATAATCCCCAATTGGGGTACATTGTGAGACTGGAGGGAGTGGGTATATTTTTTAATCACTGACATCACGGGAAAAAATTAATAATCATGTCAACCATGTTAGATGTAAGTCTCTAGTTTTAAGCCATTGTTGCAAGTCATATAGCAGTACTGTTCATTAAAACCTACTTGGTCATAAATATAATAATACATTTTGTATTAATTTTAAGTCACTAGTTATAAGTCTTGGATGTAAGTAACTAGTTATAAATCTTACTTCTAATCACTAGTTATAAATCTTAGTTCTAAGTCACTAGTTATAAATCGTAGTTCTAAGTCACTAGTTATAAATCGTAGTTCTAAGTCACTAGTTATAAATCGTAGTTGTAAACTACTAGTAACAAATCTTAGCTGTAAGTTATTAGATGTGAAAGTTATAAGTAATAGGTTAAAAAAAATAATACTTAAATTGCCCTTGAGGTGATTTTTCAACGAAAACGGCGCTATAGCAGTACTCCAATCATTATTAATTATTATTTGTTTGAACCCGCAATCTGTGGGTTTAGAGCCAAGAAATTATCCGCTCTGCCACGGAGTAGGTGAGTTATAAGTTATAATACATCGTTTGAAGATTTATTAGCAATAATTTAATAATATAACCTGTAGAGACTATGCACCTAATCAAACATACAAACACACCAAGTTACTTTAATTTACGTTCACCAATATTATTATATACTACCTGATGTGTACCCGGCCTTGCTCGGGATTATTTAATTCTGTGGAATAAAGTTATGAAGTTGTGAATTCTTGCTCGCCGTTCGGGTGCCATAATTGATTTGACAGAATAATTGAAAGTAATGCCTTGTGACGACTGTTACTATCTCAAAATAAAGAAATAAATAAACCATAATTTGAAAATTTTATTTCTTTCCAAACATTTATTTTTTCAAAATGTATCTAAATAATAAAGTTCTTATGTAGGTACCTACTTCTGTTTTCCATTTTTTTAAATATTCTACTCAAATAAACCTTCTTCCTTTGAATATGCAATCTCTGGCTAACCAGAGTGGTATATCTATGGAATAACCTTAATACAACATGGCGGGTACAATGTTTTCTTACTAATTTAAAAACGTTATAGCAACAGTTTTTTCTATATTGTATTTCATTTTAAGTACTCTATAAACCTTCCAGACACTAATGAGAACAAACTGTGCTATTTTCAGCGAAACCGGTTAAGTAATTTTAGAGAAAATCGAGGGCAGACAGACAGACAAACATTCATTTTTATATATAAAGATTTTTGAACTGTGGCCTTTATTTCTAGTAATTGAAAGATCGTAGGTATATTTGAGAAGATGTATGACGCGTTTTGTATTGGAGGCACACATATCTGCGAACATATTCTGATATAATGCGAAGTGTTTACAGCCAGGCCAGAACACATCCTTGATCTTTGAACGAGACCATGCAAATTGCCACAAAGATATGTCAATAAAAAAAAAACTAGCAAAAATTTACAAGACGCAGCGGTGTCAAAGCTGGAAGTAATTTATTATTCTTTTGAATATGATGTTAAATAAAACTATAACTTTGTTTAGATCAGTTGTAATATTTTTAATATTTTTTGCCGACCGAGTTTCGCTACTATCGTAGCTTCTTCAGGGCAGTAACTATGATAACTAACTATGATACACACATGTTATAGATTGACACAAACGGGCGGGTGGAGGACCAAGGGTGGAGGGAGCAGGTATCGGACAGGTAAGGGCGTGTACTTTGTTGACTGGGAATATTTTAAGTATCTGACTTTTTGAAAATATGTAATTATTATGATTTCAATTTTCGGTTTTCATCGATTCGAAACAAATGTACAAGTATGTGCGTAGAAAATGTATCGAATTTGATTATTAAAAAAGTAATTTAGGAAGAAAAAAAATTACTGGTTTACTTTTTGTTTTGTTGCTCGGTGGCCCAGTGGATTAGAGCGTAGGTCCCGGATAGACCACGAGGTCCTGGGTTCGAGTGCCAGTTGCTACAGTTATGTTTTTCTTTTCTGTGTATTTTCGGTTTCATGTTTCATTTTGGGAGTTGTCAATGATTAAAAAAAATATTTTTAAGTCATGCATTTTTCGTCGGACTTCCTTTTTTAGGTCAATTAGATTATTTATAGTGTCGAAAAACAATGTGGCTTTGAAATAATCATCATATATGGTTTACACGCACATTCGCCTCAGAGATCTCATTTCTACAGCATTCAGTCTATTTTCATCCTCCGTCTGCTAGTTCCGCGCTTCACTGCCATACATCAGGGTTGTTTTATTTTTATAATGTTTTAAATTGATCTATGATAATGATATATGCTGAAACTAGAGTAGTAAAATATGAAGGTATCATCACAGATGAAACAGGTGAAATGTAAAGAAATAAATGAACTTACCCTTAGTGCCAGGCTTTCCTCCGAGCACCCATATTTCTCCGGAGCCCAGTCTCCGCCGCCCCACGATGCAGGACAGGAGGGTGGTCTTACCGCAACCCGAGGCTCCTAGCAGGCCGTATCTGGAATTAAATAAGGGATGATATTAGGAACATGAAATAAAATCATTAATTTAAATTAATTTTTTTGTTTTGTTTTAATAGTCTTTATTTTATTTATAATTATTATTTGCATTATTGACCTGTTTCGTTGAACTCAACTTATAAGTTTATATGTGTACGTTCCTGATGAAGGTTGAGTTCAACCGAAACCGGTCGATAATGCATAGATATATAAATAAAATAAAGTGACTTAAACCAAAAACAAAATTGTTCCATTAAATCATAATGTCAGGCCACAAAGTGATTGCTTCCTTCGATAAAAATCATTAATCTTATAGAAATTAACTGTATATCTGTTTTCTAACTAACTAACCATCACGCCGTGTCTCATTCACATTCATTCATCGTCTCATTCTCATACATACTCTTTTGTTATTCTCACTCTTAGCAAGACCCGACTTAAGTATTTGATTCAATTAACCGTGCCATGTCTTCCTCGGGCGTCCCCGACTTCTTCTGCCATTAACTTCCACGTCATATCTTCTCCTTACACCCCCTTCTTCGTTCATCCTCTCATGCTCAAACTATCTAAGCGTTCCTTTCTTGATAATACTCATTACGCTCACATCAGCCTTGCATTCTTTCCGAGTCTCTTCACTTTTAACACGATCATACACAGTTTTACCACACACACGCCTCGGAGAACTCATTGGAAATTATTAAAATTATTTTAAAATTATATTCCATAGGCTGTCATCTTTGTACGAGAGTACGAAGTTCTGAGCGAATATGACCGCGCCCACAGATGGTGTCTTGTCCCCGATAGACAGACATCTTTAATTTTCTATGTTTTCTTGTCCGTTTTATATTTTCATTGAAAGTTATCGATGTTATTTTTAATAATAAATGTTACAGTAAAGTGTAAAGGATCAATACATTATTTCTAATTCTAATATTCATTCTAGACTTGTAATAAGTAAAAAATAAATAAATAAATCATAAGAATATTGAAGACACCGTCTATGGGCGAAATCATCTTCGGTCAGAACTTTGTGCTCTCATACATAGATGGCAGCCAACGCCAATTTATGAAAAATAATTAATAAATAATGTTAATAATTCTCAAGGGAAGTATGAGATTGATAGAAACGACCGAATTCAAGTCCTGGATAAACTAGAGGTTTTGAGTTCGAGTCTCAGTCGCGACCGTATATTTTGATTTTATGTGTATTCTTCTGTTTCATATTTTCATTGATGTTATTTTCAACATGTACTACAAATATACGCCAAAAATGTACTGCATTTTTTTTAGAAATACGGAACCCCCCACTAAACCTCGCATTCAAGACACTAGATCTAACCAAAATGAAATAAAAAAAACACTCCTTGTTATAAAACTACTTTCGGACAAAGAAACTACATATATTTTGAGACAAAACTTCACAACATCCTTTCCCCGGATATAAGTTTAGTGAGTACAAGTCAAGAATAAAAGTCTGGCTGAAAGAGGTCAATGAAACAATATTAAAAACCACACTAAAAATGACATAGAAAGATACACCCAATTATATAACATCAAAATAAATAACTAGTCCGCTTCAGCACAGGACCCCCTAGTGAGGAGGACTAAGAAAAATACAAAAATATCAAATAGTTTACAAAATATAATAACTAATATATGTACAATTTTGTAACTCAAACTTTATTGATTAAACATTTTTATTTGTGCATCTTATTTTGTATTTTATATATTTATTTATATAGTCGCTAATCTTTATATTTAAAAATTTATATTTGTCTGTCTGTCTGTCCTCGAATTTCTCGAAAATTCCTCCACCTGTATCGCTGAAAATAGCATAGTTTGTTCTTGTTATTGCCGGGAAGGGTTAAAGAGTAGTTTGAATGAAATCCAAATTGTAAAACTGTTGCTATAACGTTTTAAAATTAGTTTGAAAAACATTGAACCCCACATGTTGTATTGATCTTAGCCTATAGATATACCACTCTGGTTAGCCACAGATGACATATTCAAAAAAAGAAGGTTTGTTTGGGTAGAATATTTTCAAAATGAAAAACACAAGTAGCTGGCTACTATTTTGAAAAAAAAAATGTTTGGAAAGAGATAACATTTTCAAATCAATGCTTCTTTCTTTCTTTGTTTAGAGATCGTAATAGTCGTCACGAGGTATTACTTTCGCTGTCAAATCATTGATGGCACCCAAACGACAAACAAAAATTCATAACTTCATAAATTTATTACAAAAACAGCTGGTAAAAAAATTAATTTAAACTACTTTAATTTTTTAAGGGCAATTTTTAAACAGTAAATAATACTGATATCTAACTATATTTGTCGAGGTTCTATCATAATATAATTTGCATATAGTCAGACTTTAAACACACGATCTTAACCACTGACCTACGAAAGTCTCTACGACTATGTTCCAGTGGTGATTCTCCACTATACGACAACAATACAATACAATATTATTATGAATTAATTCATTGTAATGCACATGGGACTTCGGTTATATTGTTACTTAACAATACATAAAACAATTATAATAAAGTTCGTGATGTACGAACGACAAAACAATTTATTTCACTAGTCAACTTTCGCAGACTTAAACGAAAGGCAGTCGTGATATTGCGGTTGAAATATTGACATTGGTTCTTCCATCAAAATCCCATTAGCCAAGCGCAGTCATGAAAATAAATAATAACAGACGTGGAGTTCCTATGTCACTTTGAACTTTCTCGGTGACAACGATTTAATTATAGTTTTTAAAGATGCCTTTCTAGAATTTACAGTTGGTTAAAATCGAAGTGAAAGCAAAAATTGTTTCTGAAAGGATTCCTTATAACAAGCTTTCTATTGACGGCTTTCGTGGTTGAGTGGTTGGTTCGGCGGTCGCAGGATCAAATCCCGGCGTGCGCAAGTAAATTTTATAATTTATTAATTTAAAATAATATGTAGTATATTTGCGGCACGTTACAGAGTGGTAATGTCAGTATCGCCGTGGGGAAAGACCGCCATTAAGAATCGAAACGTTGCTTGAAATGGCTTTAGTTGTATTTGGTGACCAGATCTGAAAAGCCATGTACTTCCCCACATTCCTTCTTCCCCTTCTCAATCTATTCAGCTTCACAACATACCCCAATTGATGATGCCAAAGTCTCACTGCCTCCAGACGGTCGGAGCAGTTAGGACTCTTGTTCGGTAACACAAAAAAAAATCAAAATTAAGCAGCACCTAACTAATTAGTCATTACGCCGTTTTTCAGCGGGAGTAGGCAGAGAGTACCGCCAAACAACTCGATATTGGCATGTACTTCTTGCTTCATTCACATTAATACATCGTTTTATACATTCTCATCTGCTATTCTGACTTCTGACATGGCCCAACTCAAGTATTTGTTTAATTTGATCGTGCTATGTCTTCCTAGGGCGCCCCCGACTTCTTCTTCCATTCACATTCGCGTCATATATTCTCCTTACACTCCTTTCTTCATTCATTCGCTCTACATTCCAAATCATCTAAGCGTCCCTTTCTTAATCCTTGCGAATCTCAAAACATTCACTGTCATACATGATTTTACCACATATATACTTCTGGGACCTCATTTCCACAGTCTACTTTCATCCTTCTTCTGCCAGTCCTATGTCTCACTGTCATACATTAGGATTGGCATCAGCACTCAATTGTGGACTGCTAGCTTCGCTTCCTTAGACAAAGCACCTAGTTGAGTGATTTTGAAACAATCCTGCATTATTTATAATTGAAGGCCCCAATTATGTTGTAATAAAATTATATTTGTTATAATTATAGTCAATTTAATACAATATTTCTGGTAATAGAAGCTTCTCAAGGGCGCTTTACACAATATAGGTGTTATTGAACATTGTTACCTACTGTTTTTTGGTTGGATGTATTTTTTGCGTTTTTTGTTCAATGTCTGTTGCACATCTCAGATTGTATAAGGAGTCAATAACAATTGGATGTGACCCTAAATTTGAAATAATAGCTTATCTGATTTCGCCAATCATCTTATTGATAGAGATCGTAGATTCAATCAAAGCACCGGTGCTAATATTATGGACAAGAATAGTCATGGCAACAGATTAAGTAAATTATAAGTTAATCATTGAAGAAGATAATATTAACACATCCCAAATGAACCACGAAACCGAAAAACAACAGAAATTAAAAAGATTTCAGTCGCATCTGGGACTCGAACCCAGGACCTCTACCTATCCGGGGTAACCGCTTAACCAACTTAGCTAATGAGACCAGTACAATTTAGGCCATTTACACCGATATCATACTTCATGTTCAAAATTTATTTATATTATCCTCCATTTTTATAAATCCCATATTATTGGCTGCTGTCCTTATGATGATTGCAAAGTTTCATCCAGAACTCAATTGCAATCGGAACAGAGTCTCGGATATACCTACCCGATTTTTATTCATATGAGACATCTATTGACTTATTGTACAAGTCTGGAAAGAAATATTCAATTTATATATATATATATAATATTCGACTTAACTGCCCAACGATGCTGTACTGACCGTTGACATTCTGGTTAGCGGTAGGTACCTAACAACATTGGTTTAAAAACTAATA
>JAHDVE020006705.1:0-60145 GCA_022606495.2 Halesus radiatus
GAATGGTGGAATGTATGTTGCAATATGAATGTGTAAGTCCGAGAATAATGTGGATCAGATTCAAAATCGGGTTGACAAGGGTGTTTTTAGTTATATGCTATGCTCCTGTCAACTCCGAAAGCGATGAAGTGAAAGATGATTTTTGGACTGGTGTGAGCGATGTGATGAGATTAAAAAATATGAATGAAAGGATTATAATGGCAGGGGATTTGAATGGGTGGGTGGGTATTAGAAGGGATGATTTTGAATCAGCTTTAGGTTTATTTGGGGATAAAAGAACGAATGACAATGGAAACAGAATGCTTGAAGTATGTTTAGAGTGGAACCTATTTGTATCAAATACTTTTTTCAATCATAGAGGTATCCATCAATAATATACGTGGGAAAGAGGAAATGAGAGGTCAATGATTGATTTTGTAGTAATTGACTCTAGGTTGAGAGCCGTCACCGCAGACACCAGAGTTTTCAGAGGGGCTGAGATAGAAACCGACCATTTCCTGGTTGTGTCGAGAGTAAACCTCTTCCGCGGCTGGCGCTCTAAAGTGAAAACGGTGTCGACCTCAACTAGAGTCAAAATAGAAAAATTGCAAAACGATAATGTAAGAAGTAAGTATGAAAATTGTGTAGAGATGAGACTGAATGATAAGGTAATGGACAGTCTAAGCATAGACGAAACATGGGACCACATAAAAGTGAGCCTCTGTGAATCTGCTAGAGAGGTATGTGGAATAAGTACGCAAGGTAGAAAGAAAGGTGATGCATGGTGGGATGATGAGATTAAAGCACTGGTCTCAAAGAAGAAGAAAGCGTGGTTATTTCTGATAGCGGCTGGCAGTGCTTCTAACGAAGAGAGGGATAGAGCGAAAGAAGTTTACAAGGGATGCAAGAAAAGAGTACGTGATGGAGTGAAAGAACGAAAGAAACGCCTGGAAGAGGAAGAGGGGATCAAAATGACAAACCACTTCCAAGAAAATATTTAACTATTTTGGAAGGAGGTCAAAGGGTCACGGAATGGTCCAGAAAGTGGATGTGTGAAAGTGATAAAATCGAAAGATGGAAAAATGTTGACGAATGAGAAAGAAATAAAAGAAAGATGGATGAAATACTTTGAAGAGGTCTTCGAAAGCAATCCGAGTGATAGAGATTCCAGTGGCGAGTCAGGTATGAATGACGATGGAGTGAATGTTCCCAAAATTAGCATGGATGAAATTAAAAGATCAATTAGATGTATGAAGAATGGTAAGGCTGTTGGTTTCGATAATATTGCTGCTGAATACTTTAAAGGAAATAGCCATATAATTCTCACATGGTTATGCAAACTTTTTAACCAGTGTCTAGAGGAGGGTTACACCCCATTAGATTGGAGAAGGGCTGTGATCATGCCTCTATACAAAGATAAAGGGTCACGCGTGAATGTGGAAATCACAGGGCTATTAGCCTGCTAAGTTCAGTTGGTAAGCTGTATGGTAGGATATTGATTGAAAGGGTACAAATGAAAACAAAGGATAAAATATGGGATGTGCAAGGTGCATTTATGAGTGGAAGGGGGTGCATGGATCAGATTTTCTTGTTGCGTATGCTCACAGAAGTTTCTGGCAAAAAACCAGAAACTTTTCTGTGCTTTTGTAGATCTACAAAAAGCATACGACCGAGTTGACAGAAAAAAAGTTATGGAAGGTGTTGTCCAAGTATGGAGTGAATACAAATCTTATACAGGCAATCGCATCTCTGTACGAGGGAAGCGTTGCATGTGTTATGGCAAACAGTGATTTTACAGGGTGGTTTGACATAACAAAAGGTGTTAAGCAAGGCTGCGTAATGTCACCGTGGTTATTCAATCTATACATGGATAATTGTATGCAAGAATTGAAAGAGGTGGGCCTGGGCGCGAGAATGAGTAGTCTGCAAGTATGTTGTCTGTTGTATGCTGATGATGCGGTGCTGATTGCTAACAGTATGGAAGATCTACAGTTCCTCGTATCTAGGATGAACGAAGTATGTATGAAGAATGAGCTAATGATGAATGTACAAAAGTCCAAAGTCATAGTGTTTGAAAGAGAGTACGAAAACAGTATGCAATATAGTTGTGAATGATGAATACTTGGAGCAGGTTGATGAGTTTGTGTATTTGGGAAGTATGTTTACGAGAGATGGAAAGACTGATAGGGATATTGAAAGAAGGGTGAATACAGGAAACTCCATTAACGGAGGACTGAACGCGGTTGGCGCAAACAAAAAGTTGTCCAAAGAAGCGAAGCTAGCAGTCCACAATGGAGTGCTGATACCAACTATGATGTATGGCAGTGAGGCATGGAACTGGCAGAGGAAGGATGAAAGTAGACTGAATGCTGTAGAAATGAGATCTCTGAGACGAATGTGTGGTAAAACCATGTATGATCGAGTGAAAAATGTTGAGATTCGTAAAGAATGCAAGGCTGATGTAAGCGTAGTGAGCAAGAATAAGAAAGGGACGCTTAGATGGTTTGGGCATGTAGAGCGAATGAACGAAGAAAGGAGTGTAAGGAGAATATATGACGCGAATGTGAATGGAAGAAGAGCCAGGGGACGCCCGAGGAAGACATGGCACGATCAAGTGGATCAAATACTCGAGTCGGGCCATGTCAGAAGTCGGAATAACAGAAGAGAATGTATGAGGCGTTGTATGAATGTGAATGAAGCAAGAAGTGTATGCCAAGATCGAGTTGTTTGGCGGTCCGTCCTCTCTGCCTACCCCTGCGGGGAAACGGCGTGATGGTTGGTTAGTTAGTTAGTTAGTTAGTAAAGTTAAAATAAAGATCCACAGCTCAACCGAGTTCGTAGCAAAACTAGAGATTCACCCTTTTTTTATTATTAGGCCAGTGCAATTAGTGATCTGCGATCGTAATATATTTGGTAAGTTTCAAATTTTTAATATGTTTTTATAAACTGGGACCCCTGTTGTAAAATCCAAGTTTTCGACCTTAAGCCTTAGCACCCGTGCGTGCGCCACCGTCTTGAAAAAAACATCCGAAATCGCGGCAAAATTTTTCGACCTCGTAATACCTCCGGATCTTTGTCAAAAATCTAAAAAAGCCGAATTGTCAATTTTGGCCCCGAAGAAAAAACAATTCGATAATTAACTTTTTTTAAGTAAACTTCAATGTGAAACTAAAACAATCTGGAGATATTTGGGAAAAAACGAGATTTATTATTATTTTTAAATGTAGGCAATATTTTGCTTGCTAAACAAGACGTTTTTGTTTATTTATCAAAGAATTAAGATTATTTCTCTATTGTTTTTCATTCCGTTGTTCCGTTTTTCATTACACGTGTTAATTTATTTCCCTGTACCGGGTTTCCTTGCTCTACAATTTGTGTAAACTGTCTCCACTTCTCACACCACCCACGGAGCTCCCTCTGGCTAACGGAGATTAAACTGTTGAACGTTATTGATGCCCGAGGATTTTCACAACTAACTGAAGCGAAAAGTTAATACCCCCGGAGTGACGAAGCCTCGAGCTTTAAGCTAACGCCGAAGGTAAACTAGAAAAATGGAAATGCTCGCAGCGGGGATCGCCTACGAATCACGCATAAAGCTCCCAACGAAGTATTTATCTTAAATGCTTACAAGTATTTAAAACTAAATATTTACTTGGAATTATCGTTCCAGCTTCCATTGTACCAACTATTGCGTTCGTCCCTTGTTCTTATTATAAATTATAATTTTGCGATTTTATGCAAATTTCAGTTAAACCGCCCTCTCATTAAGACGGGGGTAAGTTTGTTAAATTTTGCTTTTGACTCCTGGCAACAACGATTAGAATTATTCAAGTTAATTATTCAACTCGAAGGCTGTTTTATATTTTTATGATATAAATTCAAGCAACACATTTGTAATAATTCATAAAAGAAGGCTGAAAGCAGTATTCCTTAGAAATATGTGTAATATAAATTATGAGCTTGGAACATCAAGGTTTCATTTGCGCGAATCTTATATATTGAGGTACAAGTTTGAATCTCGAATATAACAATAAATACAGACATTTATGAAAAAGTGAATACGAAGAATATATTGTAATTGAATTTTCTTTATGTTTATGAAGATTCTATGCAAATAAATACGCGGTAAACACCTAGGTAAAAAAAAAAACTTATTTTTTTTAATTTGGTTTTAATGCATATTTTTTCATTTAGTTAAAAAACAAAGCTAATAAGACAATTTGTAATGTTTTTCTTAGTCCTCCTCACTAGGGGTTCCTGTGCTGAGGCGGACTATGTTTTATTTCAAACTGATTGTTTTTAAGCTCCTATTTCAAGATGCTGGATAACTCCTCATTGATTTATTTGGGCCAGGTTTTGATTTGATAAAAACATTTGCCTTTTCTGTTTCAAATAGAACATTGTTTTTTTGAAATCAGCTAAACTCGGAGCAGCAGGGATTCTTTTTCTTGGTTTTTTGTTTCTTATATATCTTTTTTTTTCATATGTTAAACTTAAAGAAAATTCCATGACACAATACGTTCTGCATATTAACTTTTCATAAATGTTAATTATTTTTTTCAATGGCAGACGATACCTTGTTGTCCCAAAGGGAGTAGTACAATGCAAATGTGGTACCATATTGTTCCAAAAATATTTTATCCTTTGCAGAACTCAGTAACCAGTAAATTTGCAAATGAAACCTTATTGTTATAATAAATAAATATAATGTGTTTTCAATGGGACCGTGTTACATAATTATCTCCGAACTTGCATCAAAAGTTGGACATTTATTTTAGATATGATTTTAAAGAGAAAAAATAACGTAAGAATTTTGTTCCAAAAAGTCAATTTTGGTCAAAATGTCGGATGGAACCTTGTTGTTCCAAGGGTACGATGTATCTACGACGGTAATATGCATAATACTGGACGTCTGTGACGTTCAAGGAAGACATGGAACCGTCCAACGAATCAAATTCTCCGATTAACATAAGAGTAGGCATGTATATACGAGTATGTGAATGTAACAAGGAGTGTTTTACAGGTTGTTGTGTGGCGATCCATCCTCCCTATCATCCCTCCCATTTCCCCACCCCTGCGTGAAAATGGTGTGATGGTTAGATCAACAGTATCTTGCCTGCTTAACGAATACATGTTATAATGAGAACCTCATTTCAGTACTTGTTTTTATTACTGGTTACATTTCTATACCTAGGATGTACGTAGAACATACACAAACTTCATAATCCATGAAATCGTTACGAAAATTATATGTAGATTAGTTAAATTTCCAAGAATTTAAGTAAACTCGCCTTCTAAACATTTCCCAATTATTTCTTAATTTTATTTTTTACTTCAACTTAAGAAATCTTATTATTTGTCGAGTATTAGCTTTAAAGGATTATTGCATTACGTCATCCAATTATTGTAGGATGGATATCAGGATGAAGGATGGGATCGCAATAATTCTCAAGATGCTCTTATACGGATATTTCGGATCAATTTAGACCCTTGCGAAATTTGAGATGAAGCGTAGAACGACAATTAAATTGCGGTTCTTCGTGTACTGGGGGGGTGGATGATCCTATCTATATCAATATAACGATGTGTTCATATTGGATCTGTCTCCTCTCTTTGAAGATTATTTTATAAAAGATTGACAGAAGGGTGAGCACTTTTCACATTCCCGCAACATTCTAAATAACTAAACGTAAAATAATTATTGATAATTTTGCATTTAAACTCAAGTATAATTTTTAAGCTTTTGGGGTTGTTTTGTTCTAGGGAGGACATTGTACGATCAAGTAAATTAAATATTTGCACAGTACGACAAGCGTCGGAGTAATAGAAGAGAGTGTATTGAGTGTGCCAGAACATTGTTTAGCTCCCAGTTGTAATGCAGCGAGTTGTGTTTATTTACATTTCTTAATAACGATTTAATTGACATTTACAAATCTTTACATTCGATATACATTGCTTCTGAAACTCGTTACTGTACTAAACAAGTAAAAAATATTTATTTTTCCCTTTGAACTCAAATGTTCGTTCAAATATTGGTTCGGATGAGAAGGGTACTGTTGTATACTTTTATTTCGCTCCTTAGCTACGTTTAATTACGATCGCCCGCAATAGCAAAATAACTGTTTGACCTGTGCAGCTCGGGCACTGCCGATATACGAGTATGTGTTTTGTTTCTGAATTGACTACCCTCGATGCCTTATTTTGAAATGTCCAATATTGAGAACATGTTTTATTAATTGTATTTTTAAGTTGTTTTTACTAAACAATTAATTCAACGGTTGTTTCGCAACTCTTTCTGAAAACTTTATTCGTTCTTGTGTTTCAATTCTACGTGTCCAATTATACTTAGTTTACTGTTCATAAAAGTCGGTCAGGTTAGGTTATATGTTTTGTTTCTTGTCCTGTACCACTGACTGTACCAGCGAAATGCCTTATTTTAAAATGTCTAATATTGAGACCTTGTTTTAATTGAGTTATTTTACTAAAGAATTCAATTACTTCACCCGTTTGTTTCGTAACTCATTCATTCTTGTATTTCAAGTTTACGTGTTTCATAATATTTGCAATATTCATAAAATCATTCAGATCTAGTGTTAGGGTTGTTTGGTTGTGTTCCAAACAAAATGTCGGCTTTACTTGTTCATGTCACATGCAATAAGCACCTATGCAGGGGTGGTCACACTTATTTTTCTAGGAGCGACTAGTTGATAAAAAAAAATGTTGCGATCGACTGATATCGCTTGTAATTATATCATTACAATTCGAATATGTGTTATATGTATTTTGAAAACAGACATTTTTTTATATAAAAAAACGATATAAAAAAATCGTTTCAATAAAATAATTTTTTTGTTTTATTTTATAATTTTTATCTATCCCATCGTTTTGAATGATTTACACTTAATGTCTTTAATATGTCCGTCGAATATGAATTTAGAATCTAGATTGATTCCTAGATCTCTTATGGAAGGTACTTTATTAAGAGTAGTATTATTAATAACGTTGGAAAAGTTCTTTACAATTCTATTTCGAGTAATGTTTAAAGTGTGACATGTCTCAACATTTAAGTACATATCATTGACAATACACCATTTTCTGGGTGTATCGAGGTCATTTTGAAGCAGTTGATGATCAGAAATACACGTAATTTTACGAAAAAAATTGAGATCGTCGGCGAAAAAAATCATAATCACAGTTTAATTTTGAGCCAAGGTCATTAATGAATATTAAAAAAAGCAAGGGTCAGGATTTGATCCCTGTGACACACCAGACGTTTCAACTATAGGGGATGATTTGTATCCATAAATAAGCACTAGTTGTGTTCTGTTATACAAATATGATTTTACCCAGCGTAATAGGTCTCCGTGTATTCCTATATGATGGAGTGGTGAACTTTATCAACAGGTTTTTGTAAATCTAATTATGTATTTCACCGGTAAAAGAGAGAATAGAAGGCAACTAACGGATTTTAAGAGATAGAACGTCGAGTAGTTTTGACTCGTTTGAACAAGAAATAGTACAATATATAAAAGTCCGCGTTCGACCAAAAATACTTTCGCGATTGACCAGTAGATCGCGATCGACGCACTGGTCATCCCTAACAGAATGCCCACTAATCCACAAGTCATAAAGTTCATTCTCTTGATCGTGACATAATAAATCCAATACTACTACTACTTAATAGTTAATTAACGAGGATCAAGACAGTTCCCGATTCTGGAATATTTTTATTAAATTTTATTATTACAGTAAGAATAATAAATTGCTATTAATAAGATTAAATGTTATTAGTTTCTAGTTTCTACAGATTCTTGTATAGGTATGGTACAAATCTTGGCGCCCTCGTGGCAGCCGGCTGCGTTTTGTAGTCGCTCCCGATTTACCTTGGAAGGATCGGGAAGTTATTAATTTTCCCGGTGTAAAAATAGCATAAAATAACCGCAATAATTTTTGGGTTACATTTATAAAAATTACATAATTTTAGTGCTGTCGTTTCGAGCTTAAATCAAGTTTATAATAAAATGCCAAATATTTTGAGTTGAAATCTGCTTCGTTCTTCCGAATTAACGCATTAGACATCGGTCACATCCTTAGAGTAATAACACATCTGGCGGCGGTCGAACACGTGAACTAGTGAAGTGCGGTGGTTGTAAAAAAATATTGTATACAACCGGGGAGTGAACCCCAACAAGAACACCAGCTGGGGCGAGAACGAGCCATTACCTACGTCATTGAGATAGTGGCCAAGTACCTCAACAAGCACGACTTTGACCTGATCTGCCGGGTGCATCAGGTGGTAGAGGACGGGTATGAGTTCTTTGCCAAGAAGCAACTGGTACTGCAGGGAGTTCGATAATGTAGGAGCAATGATGTCAGTGGACTACACGATGAAGTGCTCCTCCGGATCCTGAAGCCGGCTGACAAGCGCCTGGCGTACGTGCAGACCAATCACCAATCCGACCCCTCACGCCACCAGGGGCGTAACCAAGACAAAGAAGATTTTGAGGGCCCTCTGGATAAATCCCACCGGCCACCATCCTCCCCCGCCGCTCCACCCTTTTAAGAGTGTTCTGTGTTATTTATCCTAAAAATATGGATAATAATTCTTTGTCTTAGCTTAAATACATTCTTGAATATAATGGAAACAGTCACTCTATCATTTGTATTAGCGTCTTGCAATATTAAATACATTCTTGAATATAATGGAAACAATCACTCTATCATTTGTATTAGCGTCTTGCAATATTAAATAAATTCTTGAATATAATGGAAACAATCACTCTATCATTTGTATTAGCGTCTTGCAATATATCGTAAGGAATAAATACAGTTAGCTTCTTTTTTTTCAATTTAACATTAAATTTAGTTTTGATAATTTAACTTCATCTCTTTATATGGTCTATAAATAATGTGTAATGATGGCCTGTCCAAAAAGAGAAAATAAATATTTAAAAAAAAAATAATAATAATAAATTCGTAGAATTGACGTAATATAAGAATAATATAAGAATAGGAAGTAATATTTGTACAGCGCCCCTGAGGTGATTTCTCACAAAAGCGGCGCTATAAAAATCATCCGAAAAAAAATAAAATATATGACGTTGTCCGGGAAGTTTAATTACAGTTTAAAGTTAATTGGTGAAATGTCGTCTTTTAAGTATCTTATCAATTTTTTACTCCATGGTCCTCTCGCTGAGAGCTCCGTTGTAACTTCTGCATCATTCATGAGAAAAGGGGGAGAGATAATAACGGAGCTATCAGCGGTATGTCTTTATGCATAACTTGGTCCAGGTAGGAGGAGGGTGAGATGTCCGTAGGCAGGTTAGGTGGCTATAATAATATTTTCCTTCGCCCTTTAGAGTGCAACCAAGCAAAATTTCATACCGATGGCTATTATTATAATGCATTTTCACATCTTTTAAAGAGGGTGGCTTAGGACGAGGGGGTTCCTTCAGCCCTCTACTATGCCTTCCAAGTAGCCAGCCATAGCGTGCATATAGTGTGCGGACATACGGGCGTTCATTAATATATAAATAATAGGTAAGTAATTATTTATAATTGGTTCGTAATATAATCAGTTGCTAGTTTCGTTTTGTTTTCGTGCGGCTAACTTGCATTTGATGTTTCGCGAAAATAATGGTGTACCAGTTAGCGTACAAAATAGAGAAGCAATTATTTACTAGAATTATTGGAATAGAATAATTACAATGTAAAGTTTGGACAGGGATATAGAAAACGAATGGTAATAGTATGGAGATCAACTTGAAGGACTGAAAGCACTCAAAATCCAACTATTTGAAATGATTCCCGTATAGATTACATACAGAAATGATTGAGTAAGTACCGCATCTTTCCTCGCAGATGTTATCAACGGTGAATCGGCATTGAACCGAGGTGGCATTGAATCACCCGGTCTAACCCGCGTCAAACATGAAACGGTAGTTTGTTTGTCCGCCGTTTTCAACGTAAACATGTCATAACAAGCTCGCCCGGCTGTGCTTTATCATTCCCGCCGATTCTCACCAACATCGTTCTACGTTGTATGAAAGGTGTAATTGTCCTCGTGCTCGAATTATTCCACGTTTCCTCATGAAATACTGAATAGTCATTTATTTACTGTAAATGCTGCAATTTAAATCATTTTTAACGATATATAGATAGATAATTGTAAACAGCAGTGGCGTGCAGTCCATATAGGCTGAAAAGTTGTGCCTACCCTTAGAAAAACGTACCGTAAAAAAAATTATGGATATTAAAAAGACATAATATCATAATCACTTTCTCCGTAAATTTTGTTAATATTTTTAGTCACAATCATTCATAAATTGTTTCTCTTTGCCGAATTCTGGAATCTGGCGGTACTTTTGACTTCCTCAATCTAGTATTTTAGCGGGATACATAACGCAAAGCCATGTATCCGCATACTGCTTGCACTGAAGCTGCAAAGCATACCGTTTACATTGCTAGTATTTTTTGCACAATGAAATGTTCGTTTTGAAATTAGATACAACTTACAGCTTACCTTTGGACATAGAGCAATGCACGCCACTGATAAACAGTACCATTAGGCGAGAAAGATTTCATCTCAAATATGACCGCGTATATAAGAAGAGTGTAGACTGGAAAATCTTAATAATAATAACAGTTCATGTTATAGCACAGTTTTGTGAAGGTTCACCTCAAGTGCGCTTTACACTAAATAGCCTAACCTAACCTTAGAATGAATACATTATTATGTACGAAGAATAAGTACGATATCATACGTGATTAAAGAAACAAAAAAAAATATGTCTAGATTATAATATTTGAACCGATCGTGTAAAATATTTAGATATTTACTCGTGGTCTGCATAAAAACTAGTTAAGATTTGTATCTTAGGAGGAATTGAGTTAACAATATGTATCTATTGTATTCCCAAATTCGTTTCCTTACTACAATGGGTTAAAAAATTAACTATTTTTAAGTTTGTTACAGTAAAGCGTACTTGTGAAATGACACACAATTACGCTGTACAAATGTTATGTTATTATATTATTATACAATACGATAATCATATAAAAACATGTATTTGTGTAGTGAAATATGTTTTTGATCAATCTAATATAAAATACACGTGCAGCTTAAATAAGTGTAACAATTCCGGACAATCAATTAATCAGTTTTAAAAATAATTACAATAATTCTCCCGTCACTTAAAATGATTAATCGCACTGTTGTCAGTAAAAAAATATTAATTAATCATTTTGAGTCTAAAATTTAAGTGTCTCAGGAATTTATGTTGAACTCTTTCGATGGCCTTAGAACGAGTGATTTTTATTTATTTCGGAAACAAACCGATATTTAAATGCAGTGTTTTGTGTGAAATATATTTCAATTGTTGAATTGCTTAACACCCACATCTTTGGTCCAGTGACAGTTTTTGGTTTTTTAACAAGATGAGTTTACGTCTATTGTGTTATCTTTCACCGTTGCCTCTTTCCACATCTGAGCGCTTGGGACTAAATTGGTGAAAAACATCGACATTAAATATGAAATAATTCGATACGCGTAGTAATTCTTGCGACAATTTCATCTTAACATCCCGGATCCTGAAATTTGAGATCCGTCTGCGCTATTCTCTTCCTCGAGATTATCTTACCAGTTTAATGACCTATATTTCGTTGATTCTCCTTTAAATTGAGCAAAGGAACCATTCCTCTTGACTTCATTCTGGAACGTGACATTTTAGAAAATACTAGATACTACTGATAATCCGCTTGTTGTTTTTAGATTGATTTGCATAAATAATTTATTCATAAGAAAGTTTGCTTCAAACCAATATTTCTCAATCTTATCTGTGCCATGCCCCCCTTCAACGCTTCAAGAATCCCCTGCCCTTATATAAAATGCCCCCCCTTCAGAGAAAAACAATGATTTTAGGAGCAACGAAAAATTTCCTTCGTTCTGAGTCAAATATCTTTAAAGTTGCATGTTTGCAAGGAGAAGCTCACCACGCGTTTCACAACTATAAGTAATGCATACACAGGAATTAACTATGCCTAACCCAACCTCACTACGCTTCGTGCTGACATTTGTGCTAGTGTCGACTTTTTTTTCTAGGAAAGTCAGGGTTTAAATACCAAAAAAATGTAATAAACATTATTAATTAATGATTTGCGCATTGCCCCCAAAAACATTCAAATTGCCCCACGTTAAGAAACACCGCTCTAACCAAATAAATTAATCACTTTTTCCCAAATTCTAAATCTACTAATAAACGATACAATTTATATATACTTAGATACAAAAAAATTACTTGTTCTTTTCAATAAAAAAAACAGATCCCGGGTTAAGTCATAAATGAGAGTTTTTGTTTTCTATCCAAGTGTTATTTGACAAATAAAACTAACACAAGTGTAAAATATGCATATTAAATTCCACCCCTCTTAATACACCCTACCTTAGTTATATCTTCACAACTCCACACTGTTACTCCCCTGTTACCCTCCAGTTACCCTCCTTAATAATTAAAATCGTGCCGTTCTGGAGTGATTAATATTTTTTGTACTTTTATTATTAGGAATAATTTTTAATTCAAATTGCTTTCTGTATTCTACACAGGCGTTAGTCTAAAGCCGCACGTTCGTTCTGGTGAAAATAACGATTGGGTTATTCCTATTTATTCCCTTAATTATAAGGGAAAACATTTAATCGGGATTGAAATTTCTCTTCCCCGTTGAGCATGTACCCCGAGGTTGATCATCAACTTAGAATCTCATCTCAATTAAGGATCGGATTTTCGATTAAAGCAAAATAAACTGATTAAATTCATTAGGAGCAGATAACTTTTTGTTTCTATTTTGCTACCAAACTTGCTAAAACGACTAAGTTAGATCTACCAGTTTAATCGCGAGTATCTAATCGAATTAACACACATAAACCAACTTTAGTTTTGTCATTATTTGTTCTAGTAACTCGAGAATTTTTTGTGTACCTTTGTTTGGATTCGTACCTATAAATCAAATATGGGGCTGACCCAAACTTGATGGAAAAACTCTTTTACAAAAAATAATGTTGTATGTTTCCATGTCGAGAAGTTTTTTTGTTTGCCTTGTTACAGGCCTTGGTTGTTTTTAACATTCGTAATTATGACTGCTAAACAAGATAGCTACAAGCCACGAGACCGTGTTTTATTTAATTTGAATTTACCTCTTAGCCGCTCTGAGTTCATTACCTTCATCGGTAAAATTTTCTGTGATGTAGGTGAAACTTTCCCAGGCTCAGTTAATATTTAATTACGTGGCCCAGGCACGTAAAAACTCTCCACCCTTTATTTCAGATGTCGGAGGCTTTTGTCATTTGTTTCACGGATCTGGCGATATTAATAAGATGTTATTTTTTGATTGTCGCGAGAATCTCAAATAATTTTTGATTAAAACTCTATTATTGTTGATGTTCCAGAGCGATATCAGTATCGCCCCGTGAAAGAACACAACACATTCAGAATCGAAATATTGTTTGAAATGGCTTCAGCAGTGTTTGGTGAGCAAATTTAAATAGCCAGGTACTTCATAACCTCCCTATTCCCCATTTCCTTTCCCTCTCCTTCCCTTCAGCTTCCCACACTTTGCAGGGATGCCATAGTCCCAATAGTTACACAATTCATAGTTCCCGTAAGCATTCTGGTCTGTCTCATCTTATTCCTTTGACGGTAGCCCCCAGTACCTTTAATAATGACAAAGGTTATTTGGGACGCCTTAGTTAATTGCAACATTAGATGTTAGTACAACAATAAGATCTCTTTAGTTTTGTGGTACATTATAGGTATCCATACCAGATGAGAGAGAACAAACTTTCGAAATTAATAAATTTTAAATGCGAACCTGATATCCGTGTGCGCACACCTGTGTGCGCACGGGCTGCCACATATTTCTCGCGTGCAATCTCCCACACACAGATTATATTATACTCAGTTGCGGGTGATCAGGGGGCGGAGTGTGGGATATTTTCCACCCCTGGCAACACGCCAATTTCCATCCCCTAGGAAACTTCTCCGGCGTCGCTAGGCAACGGGGTCTTCTTGCATTCTATCGTTTCACACTGTGGATGCATCAATTATTACTACCCACCGTTCGTTCTGTAAGGGAACGCTACGCAAACTGGCCAAGGACATAGCGCTGTTAGCTAGCGGCCAGTGGCGGTACTAAATGGTCCAAGACTTAACGGGGGGGGGCGTATTTAAATATTATTGTCAAAAGATTTGTTACGAGTGGCGGTGAATTAAATACGAGTATGAATGAAATAATACGTCCGCTGTTAGATAATATTGCTGTACTTCAATTTGGCTTAGGGTTTATCATGTTTTCTTATATAACTAACTGGACAGGTACTTCATATTTTAATAATTATGTTACATATCGTCGCCCACAATACAAACAGGCAAATCTCATATTTAACGAAATTTCCAAGAGAGCCAAATAACTTTTTTTTTTAATACATATGCTTATACACTTTTTTACATGCTTCGTTAATGGGGTTGTAATTAAGTATTTTTCTTCACCCCATTAGTAAAACATGTAATAAAGTGCATAAGAATCCGACAAACAAACAGTTGTTTTGGCTCTCCAGAAAAGTTGCTAAACATGAGATATAATTAATATTTATGTAATATAATTTTATATAGACACCACGATTATAGTACCTTTACCCAGAATTTAATAAAAAAAATGTATATAGGTATGATTAAATTGTAGTGGTCGTCTAATATTTACGATAGTTGTTTCAAAACATTGTTGTATTACACTCGACATAAAACTATCCAGAAAGTGTTTTATTTAAGGGGGGCTTTATTTTTTCTGCCCGGGAACCTATAATGTTGTTCCGCCACTGCTAGCGGGAAACCCAATACCCTTTCGCGGGCAAAAGACGGGAGACAAGTGCTCTCATAAACGCTGTTGGTTTACAGCGGGTCAAGTCTTAGCGTATCTAGGCATACCGCTAATAGCTCCGTCGTAACTTCTCCCTCTTTCTCATAAACGACGCATGGAACAGAAATAGAGCTTATTAACGAAGCTTTCAGCGGCTGGAACATACCCGAAGAAGTACGAACAAAAGAGTAGCGTTTAATACTAAATCGGCCTCAAGAGAATGAAAATGCAAACGTCAATTGTTAACGTTTCATTTTAAAGCTTTTTGCTTTCTCCTTATTAAATGTTATCTTTTAACAACATGACGTCATATGTATGTACTACCACTTGCTTCCATTTACAGTAAATTTACACATGCCGTTTAAAATCTCATTTAAAGATGTCAGAACCACGAGACACGAGACGCTTTCCTGAATGGGAAATGCGTTTCAACTGTAACTCAACCATCCGTTACAACCTTTGATGGATTAGAATTTGTAATTGCTTACTACATTTTCACAGCGTATCTGACAGATTAAACAAGGAGTTTATTTAACTTCTTATATTCTTAAAACTTCCTCCGTTAGCTACATTGAGAAATTTTCCGCATGTGGTGCAACATTATTACGGCATTTCTCCCATGCAAAATATAATATGATGGTGCTATAATCGTATGTTCCCCAGATTGTTAGAGCAACCAAGTGCATAAAGGAACAGCATGGAAACTCGTTTGTGCTTTACCGGGCCTGTGTGCCGTCATTAAGGCTAGCATTAGATCGTTTCATTGCTCGGCACAAAGGATTTGTGATAAATTCTCTTAAGACATTCTGCGCAGTGATTGTGACTTGCTTATATTCAATGAAATGAACCTTGATTATGAAGTTTGTCATATACATAGAACCCGTACTGCACCACTAGTAATATTAAAATATCTGAATTGTTCAATCAGTTCCATGATAAAACAGAACAGTGACAACACAGAAAAAGGTGAAAAGGAACAAACAAACAATAAGCCTAACTTAACCTATTCCTTTATCATGTTCTGTTTTGTCCGGTTACCGTTCAACAGTTACCGACAAACACGTACAAGAACCAAAAAATTCTTTGAGTCTCTCAAACTTATATAGCGCTTGTAACATAATTGATATATTTAAAAAAAAAATTGTAAATCAAATTTAATAAAATGGCCTTGGACGCCGAAACAGCTGTCACCATAATAAAAACTAAAATATTCAGAACTTAATAACATTATTTAATTTGATCTACATTAAATTTAAAAAATAAGTAAACTACGAATTAAACACAAAAACAATTAATAATTGATATACTTATTATTTCCCTTTCTTCTATTGATGTCAATATTTATTTTTCTTTTTGTTTGTTTCAGGTAAGTTCTCCACTCATTCAGAAGCTTCCACAAGACGTGAATCCCGAGGTGATGTTACAATTATTTAAAAACATCCAAAGACCGAATGGTGGGGTCATATTGAGCTTTAAATTGTGGAAGATCGCCCATGTAAAACATATACATTTTAAAATACCGATCGGTGAAGGGGACAATTTAATTAGTAATCGGTGATGCGAATAGCCTTAACTATTGGTATTTTGAATGGTAATTATAAGCGAATTCAAAGTTGCATGCATCGCTATAAAATCATGAATATTTTCTACGTTAACATTAGGACTTCACTCGAAATGATGCTGAAAAAGAATTTACTAGTCCGAATGAACAAAGTAGTGATGCTGAAATCATTATTTTCTCTCTTCTACGCGATTGGTTTTCTTCCTTTGAATGTTCCACCACATGCGAATCTCCTAGTTTCTTTATTGGGATTTGGGTTAGAAAAGGTTTTGTCGAAGAAAACTTTCATCTCAAATGAAAGCCTACCCCAGTGTATGTGACAGTTCTAGTGACAATCATTTCTTTATTTTTTCTTGCATATAAATTTGCGGCGACTTTAACGACGGGAGGCGAATTATTAGGACTTCGCAGTGTCCTAGCTTTAAGTTATCGCATTTCCTTTATTTTATCAACTGTAGCCTCCTTAACTGACCGATTTCGTTACGTTGCGTCATATTTTGATGTTCTTGTGAGCTTTACTGAGAACTTCCGGGCTTCTGATTTCTCTTGTTACCATAAATTATTATTAATCCCTTATCTGTTTTCCTCCATAGAAAACGCTAATTACGTTGTGTTCGTATACCGCAAGTCTTGTATGTTTGTACCTTAATTACCAACTGGCTAATATAATAGTTACTTAATATTACGTGTTCCGTATTATGTAGCTAACGAAAGTTACTTACGTTTCCCCCATTTGATCTACGTCTTTAGGTTGCGCCATCTACTAGTTAAAGTATTACGTATTAATTTAAACATCTCCAAGGCATGACCCCCCATATTACGTAATCATTTCCTCTCTTGCTTTGCTTCGGACCGTCTGGTAAAAAGATATTATTAATTATATATTACTGTATTTCTCCACCAAAGCCAAATTGTAATCGTCTTTGATGATGAATGGTAATTTTACTACGTAACCATTTCAAGTCCCTGTTGAGTATTAACTAAACCCTAACCGTCGTTCATCCGCATGTTATATTTCCTCTCTAAGCCATTTATATCTCGAATCGAGTCTGTTAATTTTCAGTTGGAATTAGGAAAGCTTTTATGTACAGTTTTCTCGACACGTAAATTTATGGCGACGCTTACTTTATTTATTATTTTTGGAATACATAGACAGCTTGACACATCGTCCTCAAGGGATTCGTTATATTGATTTATTACAAACTGACCTAAATTCAAATGGACACCGAAGTAATTCATCACCCATCTGGGCTGCCATAAAAGAGTACTGATGTTGAATTATGAATGGACAGTTAAGATTTTAGTTTCTACTTAAATTGAATGCAAGCATTACGATCGATATTTTATTATAACGGAACACTTAGTCTTTGCGAATATGTATTCCTGTCTTAAAGTTAGACGAATCTCTCCAAGATACTCCAGCACGCAAAATTCATCGAAAGGCTTAAGAAGTAAGACGAGACTTTGGCAATCCATCAATTCCCGAGACAGATAAATGGTTTCACCTTCTTTTCTGATATCGCATTTCCTATAATATCGCATCTTCTCTCTTTCCCCTGTCACTCTCGGCCTCTCTGTTGTTTTTATGTTTTTATTTATTTTTATATGGAAGCTTTTCTCTAGGGGCTGAAGTAGCGTGGGGGAATTTCCCCCACTATTCCATTGCAAATGTTATGTACTTTAGAGACGATCCTGTGTGGGCATCGCTCAGTGTGTTCATTAGAACATGTAAACACACATTTGTTTACAGTGCAAACAACGATGTAGCGAACAATAATAATTATCTACGATGAAAAATACAGTTAGCTTGTTTAATAATAAATGTATTCCAAGTTTTCGTCGAAGTGTTTACTTTTATTTATCCTTTAACTGAGAAACTAAGCTAGCAATATAATTTAAAACAACCCACCTTGACGCTTTTGCGCGGGGTGGTTGTAAAAAATATTTTGCCCACGGGCGGCCCACTTTTCCCTAGGGCACTAAACATTGCTTCTGCGAGCACTTTTGCGATATGAACATGGAAAAATGCTCTACTTTATACGCACTCGAGACACGGCTCTAAGGAGCAGTCATCATAAATCGTCGCAAGTTCTATTAATATTTTTACTTCATCCCGTAAAATTTTATATAATATCCTCTGCTTAATTAAATCTCCGCGGGACCCTTGTAATTGTATTAGATATTTAACGAACGTGCTCTTTGATATATCTTTTTTGTAATTTCGAGTCACTGCTGAATGTCGGTACATTGAATTACCGCGAGCAAAAGCTTCTGGAATTTTAAAAGCTTTTCATGCAGGGCATTAAAATTTCTTCAGTGAAATAAGTGGTGTGTTAGCGCACTAACTTGTTTACATATTGTTCGACACTTTTGACACATTGGAGCCACTAGCTTTTTTGCAAACTGGACGTTTCGTTTGCACGAGATGAGATTGATGAGTGAACTCACATTGCGTGATAATCAGACATCACTCTATTATATGTTTATTTGGAAGATATTTCCTAATAAATAAAATTCTTGTTATTGACGTAATATTCTCCCCTTGTTATTTTCAACTTCCTCTAATTTAATATAGTTTTAGGATTAAGGTCGTAATCATAAGTTAGTAATAACCTCAAACTTCTAAGCATAACATGAGCTTAGTTTCCACCTCTTAGCGCATTAATAGACGGAGACTTGCCTACCCATTACAAATGTTATCTCTACTTTCGCTTAGTTTTGATTGGTGAAAACGACCTTTAACATTTTGCACGTATTTTCATAAATCAAAGCGTTTTTATTACCAAGCTTTGCACTCAAATTAACGCAATATATTGTACACAATTAATAATTTAATAATGCTAAAAGGAAACTAGTTTTTACTTGTTTATCGGCTTGAGGTCTTTTATTCAACACTGTAATACTGAAACGTGTATTTAATTGGGGGAGCTGACTCATTTATATCTCGCAAATAAGTTTTTCAGTTTGCTTTTTTATCCTTAATGCGCTTGAAATTAATCTACACACAAAAGAACCAAATGAATTCGTTCCTTATTTGATTAAATTACAACGAGTTTGCTATTTTAATCCTCAATACTTTGTCATCAGGCGTTTTTTTTTATTATTATTTTTTATTATGTTCAATGTCAATGGCCCCCCACACGACTAGGTGGCACAGATTAACTGGAACCACCGTGTCAAAAGGCTCGGCCGTCTAACCGTCCTTTCCCAAAGTCAAGCCCTCCTGTTTTTTTGGCTCAACTCTCGTTTTTATTAATTCATGTTTCTACTAGTTCGCCCGAATTTCAACACTTAATATTTTACGTTATTAATATTTTAATCAACTATTATTTTACATTTTGCCTTCCGAAGGCGTTGTAAAACTTTAATTCAAACGCGAGCTCAAACTGCTGTAACGCGTAATAAATAATACACCTTAAATAATATTAACAACAACTTTATCACGTTAGGGTTCTGCAAAGCAAACCTCAAAAACAATAAATGATTATTTTACAAAATATTATACTTTTGATGTAAACTCTTCGTTGTTGGCAAACAAAGTTAAATGGTATTTAAATGGGGTTGAGCAACTTTTATCCGGAGTCGTTGAACAAAATAACGTTAGACCACGCATTATCTTTTATTTTGGACATATTCAGCCCAAAAGAGAGGTGCGTAATACAGAAGTACTTGGTTGAATAGCGACGGACATCCATATGTTTGTACAAAATAATATATTCAGCATATAAGAGTTGTGCGTAGTATAGTACTTAGTTATATTGTGCCGGACATCCGCTTGGAAAATGTTCAGGCTTCACAGCCACGTAGTTAATCCTGCAAAACGTGTATCAGTGTTGTTTAGCAGTGATGTGGTCTTAAACCCTCCACTTATTAAGGCATTACGCCGGACCTATCCGCCCCAGCCACCGAGGGTGGGGGCGGGACCGTATCGATCTTTCGTGTCCGCCTACCCCGATTCTCTTGGTTCTGCTACCTCTTCTAGTACGTGGTTTTCCACCTACTCGCTTCCCCCGCTCCTCGCCCTTGTGCCAGGGACGGATTGTGATCGTGATTTAATTGCCGGAAACACGGGCGTTTATTATTTGTTGGGTCTACGGTGTACGGGGATTCCAGAGGCACCGAAATTCTTTTTTTTTTTCCTCACAATTTTTTACATTTCGTGTTCCACATCTCACAGTTTTAACACATTGGGTACCGTGTGCACATATTTGTGCGTTTCAGAAACCTTGCGTTGCGGCCGGGTGCACATTTTTGTGCATTTCCGTGACCTTCAACTTCATATACAAAAAACACGTTTTAAACTTGTAATTTCTTCTGTAATATTGGCTTTGCGGTGTAGCGGATAAGTGTCACTATAATACATACATCATTATAGACCCTTCACTGGTTCAAAATATTGCTAAAAGTCATCATTATTTTCAAGGAAGAATTGGAAATTAATTTTAAACATAGACGAAAGACGGTATTTTTATTCTTTGTCAAAAAATGAAATAAAGTACGAAGATCATTGACTTTTACTTTAGTCATTAGCTGATACTTATGACGCAATAGACTCAAGTGGGGAAGCCCTAATATCATTTTTTATTTGCAGCTTTTGCGATTTCAGCGCTTGTGAAACTGTGTTGTTATTACATAATATTGTATTAAGTTTATTTGACAATTTTTTACTATTATGATTTGTGTACTTAATATATATATTTTTTTATAAATAATTTGATAATAGTTTTTGTTTTATTGATACAAGCTCCACAGTTTGAAGTTTGCTGACATACATCCGGTAGCGGGACTGCGATCTAATCCCGCCCGCCGCAAGTGACAGTTTTTTTAACAAACATCATCGTAACTAATGTGTTAATGACATCTAGAACATTTGAAAAAAGGTAAAATGAAATTAATTAAAAAAATGGGGACAAAATAGGTAATAATAATAATAATCGGATGATTTTTATAGCGCCGCTTTTGTGAGAAATCACCTCAGGGGCGTTGTACAACATTTAAGGTAAAATTTAGTAATATTTGTAAAGATAGAAACAATAAAGGAAATAGGAACTAACGGATTTTTTAAACATAACGCGATTATCATCATTATATTAATAGTTAGTACTACTACTCCTTGTTCCAATATAAACTTATAACGTTTTGAACAGCCTTACATTGTCCGTCATCAGGGACTAAAAGGCTGATCAAATCATGCTTTACCATTTAAAAAAAGCTGTAATAAACGACAATTATTATAATTTGGCGCCCAGTTAAAAGCCTTCTTGTAATAAAAAAAAACGAGTAACCATAATAATACTCAAGCCGCCCCTGTCCCAGCTCAGCGCCTTGCAGTCTGCCGCGACTCCTTCAGCCGGTTTCCCACCCACCGGGCCGCTTCTTCCCCCGTATTTCCCACACACTGGCTCCCTGCTCACTGCTCACTGCTCCCTGCTCACTGCTCCCTGCTCACTGGCAGCAAGTAATGTAAACAATCATTTAAAGTTTTGACAACCATGGAATACGATTTGTTTTTCTGAACGTTTCCAGTTTGAGTTGTGCGGGTTTGTTTGTATTAAGGCCTACTCTCCATGTAAATAGCGAAAAAGATTAACGAACTGTTTTGTTCATCTAGAAAAAGGTTTTATTAAATTCTTTATTTTTAACATTTTACTGGAGGCACAGAACCTTAAATCGAACGAAATATTTTATCATGTATTTTTCCGTAATCATAGCTATCGGTACGAACATGAAATCATTAAAAAGTTTCATGGCCCGGTACGCCAGTGATGCGTGCTTAATTTTTTTTCAGACACATAATTGTATTTCCCGTCTTGTGTATTTCATAATCAAAGTTTATTTTTTCTTTAAATTCTTTCGACGTCATGTCTTTCTTTATTTTATGTATAAATAAGTCAACTCCTTAACAAATAGTTTTCTTGGCTGTCATGAAACTCAGCCCTCTTTATAACTCGTAATTATGTATTACCTTGTCCTAAAATATTATTATCTTTATGTGGTGTGCTGTTTTGTACATTCAAACTTTTCTTGTGGTTTTATTCAATCTCACTCGGAGATACAAAGATAGAAGATGTGTTAATTTTAGCATTGAAAACGCCTTCAATTCCGATTTCAATTAAAATCGTGAAAAAATTCTGTCCTATAAAGCCCACGATTCATTATGAGTTCAATGACGCAAAGATTCAATAAAGTCTACGTTATTTTGCGGGAATGCCCCGCGTCATCCGTATTTACGGTGCTCTCGTGTAGGTCATTGCTAGCGCTGCCTCAACATAACGGTATCGGGAGTACAGAAGTTAGTATGGCAGAGAGGAGTGACTCTTCAATTATGGTCATTATCGTGGGCGACAATTACGCAATCAAGCCAGAGAGATTCAACCGTACTTATTATATACTCCTGGTATTCAATTTATTAGAATCGACTTAACTTAAATATATTTTCTTCAAACCAATGCACAATTTTAATGTGCACGTTTTTCAACCCTTCATCAAATACAAATTTTTATTTAATGATGTATCTAAATTCAAAGCAATGTGGGGTTCTAAGGCAACTTTACCGTATGCAAATTTTATAGGAAGGTACACATTAACTGTCAGTTACCAAACCAAACCCGTATTTATTATTTATTTCAATCAAACCCCACTATTGATTTTAGTATGTTCCTATTTAAGTGAGTGTGTCTAATACCTATTTATTTTTACCAACCCTTTCATTAGTTTTGACGGGCCAACTGTAAGGAAATACATTATTAATCAATGTTGAAAATACCCCAAATTCCCATAAAGGTGTCGTCTTTATGTGGCCTGGTAAATTTCCGAGTTTACTTGGTAAATACGGCGTGTTTACCTTCTCTATTTGATCGATCGACTATGTCTGCCTACGCACCTACTACGGAATTGTATCGAAAATCAACTACATTGTTATTCAGATTAATGTGTGGGCCCCTTTACACCTGTTATAAACTTATTTCATTCAAGCAGCATGGATTTTAGATGGCCTTGATACGGGTTTCAAAACGCAAATTACTTTTGGTTTTCACGACGTTTTTTTACTGAGAAATAATAGTATATTTGTTATTTTTATAAATTTTTAAGTAGTATGTATAGTAGTGTTCACAGCTGTTTTATCAAACATAATCTTCGCATAAAACTTAATTTAATTCACGTTTATCTAAAGATCAAATGAAACTTTCCGAACTACGAATTAAACACAATAACAGTTAATAATGAATTAATTAAGAAACCTCCCAGCCTAAAAATACAACTCAGTTCACACTTTCGTACTTTCAACTTTTACGTATATTTTTTTTAAGCACTGAAAATCCCTGATTCGCGACAACTAGAAATTTACACTAAATTTATCCTTTTTACGCTAAATTCGCAATTTTCAGGCAAATATCACAATTTATCGTATTCTTCACGCGATATTCTGGTATTTTAAAATTAGAAAATAGGATTATTAATTTTAAATATTTCTTTCTCCATGATACGAATAAAATACGAAGAAAGTTAACATAGCATTACTGTTGTTGCAAAATACCACTGATTTTGGCGAAAAATAACCAAAAATTCGCTAAATACAACGCGAATTTCACTAAAAATAATGTGAATTTTTGCAAAAAAAAATAACGCGAATTTCGTCAAAAATAGCGCGACATTTACTCATTTAATCATCGCTAGGGACCTAGCGATGAGTTTTTCGATCATTTTATGGTGTTGTGGCGACTAATAATACCATGATAATGTACAACGATAATATTATGCCTCTTCGCGTTACTGTATGATTAATTGGGTTGTTACTTTCCCAATCAAAGACGAATCCAGTTTTGGGCAATTTTCCTCAAATCCTTCCTCAAAAAAAAAAAGTTTTTTTAGTGCTATGTCATTTTCAAACATCCTAAACATCTACCCTTCAATTATACCATCGTAAAAGCCAGTTGATAAAAAACGTGTTTTATAAATTCCCGTAATTTCTTTGTGAGCTTTAAATAATACTATATCGCATACGTGACGTCTCATTTTTTACCCTTCAGTTTACTTCCGTTTCGTCGCGCTCGATTTCTTTGAATATTTGTAACTCGTGGCTGATTGTTCGTCGTAAGGGAGGTTTTTTCTTTTATTTATTTCCATAGCCACGCTGATATCATCACACGATGTGACCTTAAAACTAGTTAAATTCAATATTTTTTAATCAACGACAACCCCTCTCATCGCGCAATAATAACTACCAACAATGATCGACAGATTAGGCACATGAAATAAAATCGTTTGTGCTAAATTTACTCATGTATTAAATTTAAATGGATTGGTTTTTCAGAATTCTGCGGTAAATGATGAATCGTGATTTTACTAAACACTGAGAAAGTATTTATTCCGGTATGTAAATGAAACACTGTACCTGCTCATTACTTGTGTTTATATGAAAGCCCCAACTTGTTATGTCGTTGCAATGACTTCGTAAGGGCAGGTGTAAACTAAAAACCTTTTTTTTCTTTTTGTGTGTTTATATCTGCCCTGACGACGTGGTCGTGTCGAAACCGGTTGGCCTACTCATATGAATAAAGTGATGTTCACAAAATAACAGGTATTTAAAAATGTACCATCTCCGTGTTCCTTTTCTGAAATAAATATGTGGGTTAGGTTAGGTATATAGAGTGAAATGTCAAGAACTTCCACTGAAAGGATGATTGTAATTTGGAATGAGGGCAACACAGAAAGCTTTCAGGGCGTGAATTATTAGCAGGTGCACGAATCTGACAGAAGCTAAGCTCCTTGGCTGGAAAGTTGGCACTCGATAGATGAAATATTCGATAACGCATCAAGCCACAAATTTAAACCGATTGACCGCAGATTATACCGTACGGTTTCCGATTCAGCGTGCCGATTCCATATTTAATATTTTCTATGCAGGAGAACCATATTAATAATGAACGGGGTCAAGGCGTCTACCCTTGAGAACTCGATTGGTTAAAATCGTTCCAGTTTCCAGCTCGGTGTACCTCACTTAAGGTCGAGTTGAACTTCTGGGCGTTCGGTTCGTGCCCAATCTCCGATACGAGTGATGGATAGTAAGGCTTTTGTTTACTACGCCGTGCAGTGAAAAGGAAAACATTTCAAGTTGTGACATTTTATTGAAAGCACCTAGAGCAATCTGAGCTTGAATCGAATAAAGATGTAATCGCTGATATTCTCGCGGAGCTTTCGAAAATGTCGAGCAATAAAGAACTGTGTCAGTGATTTTTAGAGAACTTAATTTACCCATTTTAAAAAGTTTATTTAAAAGCTTCGAATTAGCCGAATTGCAGAGGCGATTCAGTTTTATATCCACCTAATTTAACATAGCTACATAAAATATTTTGTATTTATCTAAGCTTTCCATTGATGATATACATTTCAAGACTGTCCGAAACGCTGACGCAACACGCAATCCTTTAGAGGTAATTTAATTCATTTTTGACGTTATATTTAATTAAAAATAAAATTAATAACAAATACTTCGTGTACACCTCTGTTTAATATATAAATATCAACATCTTTCGGAAGCGAAGCACCTTATCAGGATAGAAAAGAATGGAAAAATAATAATGTTAGAATAGACAAATTACAAATATAAACAAAAATTTAAACAGTGAAGAAAAACATTATTTTTAAATAATAATACTTAAAATTTATTAATAAAACAACATTCAAAATACTAGATTCAAAGAACATATAAGATGTTATAAAAATAAAGCACTTCTTCAAAATTCGCAGAACATCTTTTAGTAAATAATCACGTCCCGCTTGACAACAACAAACATAAACCCTTACATATAAAAAGAAAGGGCCTAATATTAAATTTACTTGAACAATTAGAAATTAACAAACGAACGAATGATCCTAATATAACATTAATTAATAAAGTAAGTAAAATTATATACTCACCGCTTCTCAGTATGTTCACATTATCAAAACAATACAACACATTTAAATAAATCAATTGAGAAAACATTTTCAGTTAAATACGAGTAAAAACACATTATAAATGTGAAAACCTCACAGAATTCAGAATTTTAATTGCTTTCCAAGTAAATCGGTTTTACCGATAATAAATCATTACCCATCCAAATTTTAAAGGAGTGGGAGTAAATTAAATCATATAAATAAGTCGTCACAATGTGGATTAACCACAGTTTGAAAATGGCCTTAAACGCCGAAACGGCTGTCACAATAATACTAACTAAAAATATTTTGGCAGAACTTAATAATAACATTATTAAATTTGATTTATATTAAATTTAAAAAAAAATTAAATGGAGTTCTACGAATTAAACACAAAAACAATTAATAAAATACTATCCAACCAGATTTTTATACTAATATTTTTTGATGTAAATTATATTTTAAATAACAAGGATAAATATGATATTTTAAATAAATCGGGATATATAAATTAATTTTAACAATTGTAGACTTCAAGAATTAAGGAGCATTTAATATTAATAATAAAATAATTAAATTTTTATTTTTTCAATTGTTTTTTTTTTTTTTAATTAAGTACTTACCTACTGTTGCCGCTGTGCAATTATAGTATATTAGGATTTGATCCCAAGCACTCTTTGATAGCGATAAACCGCAGCTACATTAATTTACCAAAGTCATAATAATAATGAATACGTCAAATTTTATTTTCCCGAGTTCTCTCACTATCCGCCGTTTTTAATTGTGAACCAAGAATATATTCCTGGAATAAATAACAGGCTACTAAAATAACCTTATTCCATTTTTCGGAATCAACATTAATATATTATTTTTGTCCAAATTGTATTTTATTTTAACAACCAATTTTAGTGGGATTCCGCAGATCCGATTCTGAAAACCGGGGATTAAAAATAAATTAAAATTACTCGACTACAATGAATATATTTACACAATATAATTTGTGTGGAAAACGAATCATTTGTTTGCCACATTTTAATGTTGCAATTTTTAGGTAAAATTACAAATGGGTACTGAAAATGACAGATGGGATATCTGCCGTTAACTATTTACTCCTACATACTCGTATATATTTCCTACTATTATGTATGTATACTAGCAAAGTAGCCAAAGAAAGGGAACACAGTCCTTACATTCATAAAACCGTTCACGCAAAGAAGATTCTCAAGTCATTAAGCGTTGCCAAAGTTTCTCCCTTGTTGTAGAACTAATTCCGTTCTGCACTTACATAGCTCGTCAGCAAATTGAGCTTTTAGAGAGGGTTGATGACAGTTTACGAACAAGACTTCAGTCTAGCACTGAGCGAAGAATAATAATTGCGGATTCATTTTATTCTTGCTGTACTCGTACCGCACACAGAGTTTCTTTGCTAAATATAGATTTATGGTATTCTTGTCTGTGTGCCTCTGTTAATTAGCTCTATTAATCTTAACTGTACATCAGTTATCTGTTTGTCTGAAGCAACAAAATCTTTTGAATTGATTTATTTTCGGCGAATGTTACAATCTTGACAATGTTTGTTAAAAAAATAATTAGCACCCTTTATTTTTCCAATTCATTATAAGTCGAAATGAGTTTTTAGTGATATCTTATCTATAGAAAGGGAAGACAAGGAGGTCGCCCCCGGTAAAGTTGAGAGAAGCTGGGCCTACTGTGAACAGAGGTCGCTGAAGGAGCGCAGGACAGGGACGCCTGATGGGTCCCCGACCCGAATAGAACAAAGGGAAGAGATGAGATGAGATCTTATCTAATAATCAGAATATCTGTCGGTGAATTGGGCGTAATGAATCCAAAGTACTCACAAACGGATCAAGCCCCAGACGAACCAGGCAACTACTCAATATGGACAGAAACACACCGAGGGAACTGGTAGGACTAGTAACAGGACACTGCCACCTCGGGAGATACATGCAGCAGTTGGGAGTCAAAAACACCAATAGATGTAGGAAATGTGAAGAAGATAAAAATACTCCAATTCACGTATGGTGCCAATGTCCCGCCTTGATGGGAAGAAGGCTCAGTCAGCTAGCTACCTGGGAAGTCATATTATGAAACCGAGAGACATAGCCGAATATACAATGACAACCCTGGTGAACTATATAAAAGGAACCGGGTTAAAGGAAGAACCTAAAATGGGAGATAACATAATGGACTTGGCCTAAGTGCTCACGGGAGTTATGCAAAATATCCCCACATCATTAAAATAATAAGTGTAATGAAATTTTCACATCTTATTCCCATTGTTTCTGGGTCAACGCAACTATTTTCATCTCTATTCGTCGTTTCCCCATGAACTTTGAAATATACATTGACGTCACATTGTCTGCTCCATACTTATCTATGCGAATTACAGATGAAGTCGGGTAGTACCTATATGTAGCGTGTTTGAATATTAGTTTTCGAAACGTGTCGCGATAGTTATTTTCGGCTTCGCCAACAAGCAACGCGTTTACTTCAGTGCTCTTACAGCAAGGTTATGTCAGATTTTTGGTTTAATGGTAATCGATGGCCAACGATGATAATATAATAATCAGATTCAATGAATATTGTTTATCGCTAACTCAATCGTGTTCAATAATGCAACTATCTTTAAACCCTTCGTTTTATTTTCGCAAAGCTTTGAACTTAACCGTTTTAAACGTAACAATCTGTTTTATAAAAAAAAAAACAAAGATCGCAGCACGGTAAAATTACATGTATATGCCACAAAAAAGAAAAGATGAATCTTAAAAGAAACACTTCATGTCGTGTTGCGATATTATAAACTCGCGTGTTCATTTCATGAAAACATCTCCTATCTAAAGCTCGTTAGTAAAACATGTTTTTGGTGGTCTATATCATATATTAAATAAATGTACGTTTCTCATAGATTCACCTACTCAGTTTCCGGTATATATGACATGACCCTCTGAACATCCCCGGGTTTTCATTCCAACATTCTTACCTTATAGAATACTCCCCTCGGGCATCTCAACATTTCAACGTGTGCAAAGAAACACATTGTTGTCTGCGAAGTTTATTTTATATTTCAAGATTCATCAACCTTAGCTTTTTTCATAAGTTCACTGCCATGTTTCCACGAACTCACTAACAATTCAGTAAATTCACATGTTGTAGAAAATTAATTAATGTTTAATGCTTTTATTATTACAGAAAAATTAATTTTTTCGTTTTTGAAATAGTCGATGGGCATCATCGAAATCCGTTTTATTAATCGGCTCATTCGGTAGGCTGCGAATGACGATGATTTCGACATCTGCCTGATTGTTAGTATATTTACATAATTATTTATCTGAATATTATAGGTATGAATAATATATTAATAATAAAATTAACAAGAAATGTTTTGTGCACACCACTGTTTAATAATTTATAATAATTTTTCAGTGGTGTTCATAAAGTATTTCTTATTAATTATATTAATAATTATACATTTATTGAAGAAAATATATTAATAATTTTAAAATAAAACTATTGATGTGTGTACTTTTATTTATACCTATTGCCAACCGGGTTTCGCTACTATAGTAGCTTGTTCGGGGCAGTATAATAGTAACCTATGATACATGACTCAAAGGGGGGTCGGAAGAACACCCCCCCGAGGGGAGTATGCTTTGTCGATTGGGAACATTTTAAGTATAGGGCTTTCATTAAAATTAATTTGATTATTAATGAGAATACTATTAGTGTTTTTGGCTTTCCTTATCTTGCATGTTTTTTAATTATCTATTCTAATACCTATTCCATTTTTATGGAGTAAACTAATGCCTGTATTATTATTAAAAATATATTAATACTTTAAATTACATACAATTTTACGCCCATTTATCGACTACATTGCAAATAGAGTTTTCTATCGCGCATTAATGGGTTGGTGGTTGCAATTTATTATTTATATTAAATATAGGTAGATGAGTGGTTTTGTTGTACGTCATTGATTTTCAATTAAACGTAGATAAAAAGAATATTACGTTTTTGTTTCAAATTTGTATTATTCATGTAGTTTGATTAATTGCTAGTCGCCTTATGTGATTTTTAGCCAAAACAATAGTTTATACGAGCATTATTGTCATTCGATTGTTTCAATGTGCCGTAAATGTATTTCGATTATCAACCGCTACTATAAGGTAATATTAATATATGGGTAGTTTGAAAAATCTTCAGCTATTCAGTATTAATGTCATAATATCTAAGATATGTCAGATTTTTGTGTACTTTCGTATTATTTGATAAGGTTTAATACTTGTATATATCTTCGTAACAGGCATCTAGAATTTGAATAGATAAAAAGCACATAGAAAATATTCCCTGAATACTGAAGGAGACTAATGTAAACATAAACCATCTGTCCACTTTTTGTATCTTTCGTTGCTAGATGTTATATTTTGTCTCATCTGGTAAGAAATCCACTGAAATTAAACCGCGTAGAAGAATTTTCTGTGGATTTATGATTCATTGTTTGAGAGCTTTTGTAGACAGACTTTTGTTTAATGAGGATTGAGTTTGGTTAGGTAGGCAATTCATAAGTATTTTGAAAAAATACTCTTTTCATTTAAGCTGTTTATTTTTGTATGTCTGTTTTAAGAATAAAGTATTTCAACGTTACTTTTTTTAACAATTGAGAACTTGGGTGGAATAACGTTTTTATGCACATTTAAAAAAAAGTGAAATATTCAAATAATAAATGTTTTATAACGTAGGCTTAAATTTTGGATAACAATCAGAAATATTTATTAAGCGTTTTGCAGCTATTAAACTAAATTTTGTTAACATAATGTAGCCTTTTGAATGGGGGTGAAGCGTGATGTGGGTAGGAAATCATTTCTACATTGATTTAAATTGAAAGCTCTAAGGTTGTTTATACTTTGCAAATACCACTGTAGGACTAAATTTAATGTAAGACGAGTACCTACACCTACCCATGAATAGAATATCCAAGTAAATATAATAATACCCATTATAGAATTTAGGTAAAGGTTAAGCTATTCGAGGAAAGCATAGTTGTGGTAAAATATCACTAAATTGCGCAATTTAAATTAACCGTTTTAGTGCTGTACTGATTTTGCAAGTAGGTGGGTAAACAGCTATTGAAAATTTGTGTTATTAGTAAATAAGTACACAAAAACGGCGCTGTATAAGTAATCCAATTATTATTTTTTTGATATTAACTAAAAATGCAATAACATAGAGAAATATCAACCAAACTTAATGATTTTTTAAAAATTAAAAGTAAAAAAATTGTATCCCATGCCTCTAATAAAAAAAAATAAAACTAATAAATATACAGAGAAAAAATATATAAAATTATGTCGCTTCACAATTGTGTTTTCCCGTGCATAGGTCATGTAGTCCTGTCTTACAGCGGGCGCATATGAGGAAAATTCACTTTCTATTCGCATTCTATTATTGCGATGGCCAATAATCGCACTTCTGTCATCACTGTTTCCATTCATCAGATCGAAGGGATCATCACCCGTAATGTCGTCGTCCTTTGATACATAGTCCGCGATAGAACTAAGATCCTACATGGTGATATATATCGTTTTTAACAGAACAAACAATATATATAGTTTACAAGATATACGCCAACTGCAATACACCGCTTTAAAATGGAACACGTGCTCTTGTAAGGATCAACAAACGCATACTGAAGAACGCAGCGCCTAAGCGCTTCGTCGCAATTTTCGTCGCTAACGCTTGCAGCCCATAGCGCTGCACCGCACTCTAACGGTTAGGCAATATTGCTATTACATCCATATTTAAAACATTAAATAGCTGCTGGTGACTTTATTATACTAAAGGACAATGATTAAAAAATATAATTAACATCTTATTTCAAGCGTCGCACCTACCAGATTTCTGAAAATCTTTACAAAAACACGTCGACGTTGTGAAGCACCCTTGAACCAATCAGACACATTGAAAAAAATCCTCTAAAACGTTATGTATTTCTATTGTATCTGTATGTTTTGAGTCTGGTCATTTATTTATCTTATTTTCCAGTTGTTTACATATATATATTTAATTTTTGTTTTTTCTTATACATATTTCCCTAAAAAACTTAATAATAATAATAATTGGATGATTTGTATAGCGCTGTTTTTGTGAAAAATAACCTCAAGGGCGCTGTACAGATATTACTTCATATTCTCTATCTAATTAGGTACCAACATATACAGAAAAATAACATACGCATCTGGTAGGTCGCTTTAGATGAACACAGTTTTATTACAAAATTTAAGCTCTGAGAAGATATAACGTTTTACAGTTGCTATTTTATCCTCCTTTTTTATTGATGTTACATTTATTAGATTTGTGGCACAATAAGAGTTGGTATTTATTTGAAATATTTATAATTTTTAGAAATTGGAGGATATTTATAAAATGACCTTAAAAAGCTTAAGAACTTTTTAATAGATATAAACATTTTTTTACACATTTAGTTATTTACAGTGTCGCGAGCTGTGGACGCATTTGCTCACATTCCCATAATGAATTCAATTGATTCAATTCAACTGTTCAATTCAATTCAACTGTTTATTCTTTTTAAAAATTTTACAAAATTTATATTTTAAGGCATTTTTAAAGATGATACAGGATGTACAACATCCAAAATAATTACTTATAAAAAATAATAAAAAATAAAACAAAAAATAAGTTAGACATACATAATCTCAGTAAATTGTATACAAGGCATACTGGCATTATACAAGTAGCAACAAAGCTTTACGTTTAAATGCAGCTTCATTGATGCTAAATATGTCGATATCCGAAGTGATTCTATTTAACAGCAAGATTGCCCTCCCCACCGGCATGACCATTGGCAAGTTGGTCCTGCAGGCCGGGAGATAAAACAGTCTATGCTGTCGGTGACGGAGATAACCATCGGGAACATAGAAATGAATGTTCTCCATGACAGCCGAATTTTCGAACCATCCGCGAATCAGTCTGAAGAAATGTGTCACAATGTGTACATCCCTTCTGACCCGCAGATGGTTCATTCCGAGCACACCTAGGAGAAAGTCGGTAGGATAGAGCCACGGGTAGTAGCCATATTCCCTCAAATAAAGAAATCTTTCCCTTCTTGATAACTCATGGGAGTGCAACATCTTTGTATGTCTTATTTGAAATAAAAATCATTTTATTTATATCATTAAGCATGTACCACCACGTTTTTTAGGTAGGTAGATAAAAATAATTTATTTATGAACAAAATTTTCTTCTTGGTACAACTCATTTTCAAGCAAGTTAATTAACTTTATTTGACTGAACTTTAGAGAGAAATTATTTCTGTTTTTGTACGAGAATAGTAAAGACATGAATTAGAACAAACATAAAACGGGTGAAATTTTACGTATGTTGTTATCCAGTGGGGAACACAATTATTTTTTCTTCTAGCTTGAACGTTGACACAACACACATACCTTGCATTCAGATAATATTCGACTGAATAAGGTAGCGAGTGTGGCAACGTTGCTCATTTAAAGCGACATTCTCACGTAGATTTTGCTTATTTGTGAGTGTGCCATGTATTTTTAAATATATGTATTTTTTTAAATTAGAAACACAAACAATATTTACATAAAAAGATCATATATATATATAATCACATCTTCCCGTAGTATGTTGATCTAGTAAGATTTTAATGACCTTTGTTGATCTACCTTTAACACCGTTTATCTGGGCTCTATATACGAGTATATATATACAATCGACTTGTAAATAAATATCTCTAATAAATGTGTTAACAATATGTGTGGTGTACGCAATAAAGTTTATAAATTATTTCGTTACAAATAACAATGTTTATTTACCTATCTCACTGAAACTAGGTGCGTGCATAAACACGATAGTGCAATAACGATATTGTTTGTTTACACGATTGCCAAACAAACAAAGATGTTGAAATTTTGAAGCCAAAATAATGTCACAAAAAAGGTTCGAAGATTTTACTTGCTTTAAATTACATTTTATTTATGAAGGCTTAAAAAAATCATCAGGTATGGCTTTTTGTAATGAGATTGTAATTGAATTCATAAATAAAGGAATATGAGAAAATGTCAATGTTATGATGTTTACTTATTTTCATTGCTCAATCTTAGCGTTTTTGGTATAAAATTATGATATCCCGTATTATTCAGGTGTATGTTTGTCCAGTACAAATCAAAATTTCTTGTACATCTGTATACGAGGTGTGTTCAAAAGAAAAGGTGAATTTTGAATTTTCGCGGGCTGTGTACATTCGATTATCAATTTTGTTTTGAAGAAATGCTGATGAGTACATATAAAATAAAGCAAATCTAAAAATTCACTTCAATCGGACTGATGATGCCTCAGAAAACGAACCTAAATAAAAAATCGAAGAACACCCAAAAACGTGACTAACCTTTCCAGTTGTCAAAAAGAAACTACTGATCCAAAATGGCTGATAATGCTAACATATGATAAACATATGTGTACCAACATAAAAAATATATCGATAATCGAATGTACACAGCCTGCGAAAATTCAAAATTCACCTTTTCTTTTGAACACACCTCGTATGTATGCAAAGAGAGAGCGTTGTAAGTGATTATTCTTTGTAAAAAAGGGAACATTCTTAAATTTTTCTCCCATTCGCCCGCTGATTTTTTTTTTTGATTTCTTTGTTTCTTATTAGTCAAGAAGTGACGAAACATTTAAAGTTACTGTCTCTTTCCTTTTATAGTCCGGTCATCACCGAGCAGGACCTTTCAGCGGTGCGCACGGTGCTATTAATGCCCCCTCACCACGAAGGATGCCAAACCTAGCCTCTATTCAGCCCAGCCTCCCCCTGTTCAAAAGTGCCCCGTTCAAAATTGCCCCGTTCTTCCCCCTTCAAAGTGCCACCGCGCCGCAAGTGTCCCAGCGGCACGTAAACTTTGCACTTTATCAGAAATATACGAGCTTGCGCAACACCTAAATTACTAAAATTTAAACCCTACCGCGACAAACTTTAAAAATAAACGTAAATATTATAGTATGAGTGATATATCGCATTGTATATAAAATAATTTTACAGGAAATTCTATTTTTCCTCTTATGTTTATATTATTTGCACTAGTGGAACCGGTTTAGATCTTCAAATTGAATTTGAAAGTGCCTAAATAAAGAGGGATTTAAAAAAAAAAAACGCTATTTCCTTCACACATAATAAATAATATATAGAGATGCCCTAACACGCAAGTGGAAGGAACCAAAATAAGAGGGGTGGGAGTCGAGATAGCCGTTCCGCCAATTTAAGTAAAACAGCAACTAAGTAAAAAGGTTCGGCTTGCTTACAAAAACCGAATATTTTGTTAGAGTATTTAGTTTAACCTTTTTTATTAATGTTTTTTGATTTGCTTACCGCAGTCAAAATCATACGAAACGCACGTGGACGGCAGTGAACCAAAGTTGGTGGCATAATGGGTGTCACCTGACCTTTGCCTCCGTACGTACTTAGGGCAAGTCTATCAATTCTGACGCCAGTGACTTCACACTTGCGTCATCGTTACTTATTTATCCTCACTTACTTTGTTTTTTTAGGCTTTTCATCAATTCAGACCTCATTTGAAAACTCATTAACTATAAACTTTCAAGATCCCACCTGCCCACTTCACAAAAAAATTAACAAAAGCAGCGCGATAAAATCATGTTATTTACGTCACCTGCATTAAATTCAGCCCTTAACAAATTCAAACTAGGAACTTCAAATTGCTCGCGTACCGTGTTTCTGTACCCCTTTCATATTCGCACACGACCCCCAACCTCCAATAGCTCCTGTATGTACCCACTCGGAGCGGGAACAGCGGCGACGAACTACGAACATACATTTCTCTATTATTGTTGGCTCTCCGTTTCCTGTAGGACTCGAATTGTTGAAATCCTTTTTCTCTGTCAAAGCGACCATTATCAAGTGAAGATAAAAGTGACGCGTCTGCGGTACGACTTCTTTGAATCTTTTCGCCGTGTATATTTGCCTCCGTACGGCCTTCGAGTTCTGATAGATTACTCTTTATGACATGCGTTGGAAAATCTGTCCTGGAAAGTTTCGTACATTTATTATTACACATTTCTTTCTGTATTTGAGTAAAAGTTTATCTTTCATTTTTCTCGCGAGGCGTACCGCTGATAGATACGTTGGAACGTCACCCTCTTTTTATTATAAACGACGCTTGGAACAGAATGTAAATGGAGGCCTAAACATCTTGTGAAGTTCACAACATAAACAATTATCGATCGTGTAACAATCATAGTAATTACGAATTTAATAACAAAGCAATTTATTTAAGGGAAGGAACAACGGAGCTCTCGGTGGCAGTGCGAAGGTTCAATGCAAATTGCTTTGGGGTTTAATATTTTTATTAAATAAAACAAAGCCCCTGTTAAAAAAAATAAATACGTAATAATAAAAAAAAAGATTTAAAACAAAGTGTTAGATTTATTTAATACTAATATTAATTCTTTACATGTAGCAAACACTTTGTGGGAATACATAATTATAAAAAATAAAATAACTTTGTTTTAATTCCACTTTATTATTTTTTCATACATTTTCATTTAATAAATCTTCCGGGATAGATGTATTACATAGAAATGGGATAAGTCTACGCCTTAATAATCTTGAAGCCCTTGAAATAAAAAAGTCATTAAAAATCAATAAAACCAATCTACTTAATAAACAACTAGATTTGTCTAACACCCCCATTTTTTAAATATTTCCATTACCTCCGCCCACCTTCACCCCTCCCTCTGAAGCTCTTCCTTCCTTGCCCCCCACCTAAGTTGATGTTCTGTCTCTCTCTTGTAAACTAACTAACTAACTAACCATCACGCCGTTTCCCCGCAGGGGTAGGCAGAGAGGACGGACCGCCAAACAACTCGATCTTGGCATACACTTCTTGCTTCATTCACATTCATACATCGTCTCATACATTCTCTTCTATTATTCCGACTTCTGACATGGCCCGACTCAAGTATTTGATTCACTTGATCGTTCCATGTCTTCCTCGGCGTCCCCGGCTTCTTCTTCCATTCACATTCGCGTCATACATTCTTCTTACACTCCTTTCTTCGTTCATTCGCTCCACATGCCCAAACCATCTAAGCGTCCCTTTCTTAATCTTACTCATTACGCTTACATCAGCCTTGCATTCTTTACTCTCTCTTGTAATTTTCTATTAAATACCATGTATTTCTGTATTAAGTTTATTCACCCCTGAGGAAGGTTCAGGTTGAATCGAAACCGGTCGGATGAAAAAATAATAAAGTGGAATTAAAACGAAGTTATTTTATTTTTTATACTAATATTAATATTAACGTAAATGTTTCAAATTCTCACAAATCGTCGCGAACATAGTCTCGAATTGGATGAGTCGACCAAATATAAACAGAGTTTTCACGCGTGATTCTCGGAGATTTTTCAATTATTTATCCTTATGTGTTCATAGATACAAATACGCGCCATTGTTCAGCAGTCAGAAAGCCCGGAGAAGTTTGTCAAGCTTGACAAGAATAAATACCACTCTAACCAACTTCGAAATGTTTATAAATGACAAGGCCAATCTCGATCCGACTGAGACATGAAAAAACTTTCTCCCGAAAGCCCAGATTTTCAAGCGGAATTATAAAGTAAAATTTAACGATGGGAAGATAAAGTTTTCCTCGCCTTTTTACTATTTCTAACCGTCTCGTGTACATTATGTGCTTTTGTGAGCATTTCAAGTTACGATTTAATTCGTTTGGCATTTGAAAAAATCATGTCATTCCGTTTTTCCTACAGAGCTTTACAGTAAAATGCGAGCTTTTTCATTGCATACCTTGGTTTTATTTTGATGGAGCACATAATTGAAAGCTTCGCGATGTACACGAGGCAGTTGTTTTGTTTTGAAATCTTTTTCGCTGTTTGATGAAAACAAAGCTCCCCTTTCTCAAATTGTCTAACTATTAGTGAAAGTTTAATTCTTATTTAAATATTTTTTACAACTCTTATGACTATCTATCTAACTAACTAACCATCACTCCGTTTCTCCGCAGGGGTAGGCAGAGAGGACGGACCGCCAAATAACTCGATCTTGGCTTACATTTCTTGCTTCATTCACATTCATACACCGCCTCATACATTCTCTTCTGTTATTCCGACTTCTGACATGGCCCGACTCGAGTATTTGATTCACTCGATCATGCCATGTCTTCCTCGGACGTCTCCGGCTTCTTCCATTCACATTCGCGTCATATATTCTCCTTACACTCCTCTCTTCGTTCATTCGCTCTACATGCCCATTAGTATCTATCTAAGTTTGTTATTTTTTTTTTTTTATATAAATTCCGCACAAGAGTCCCAACTGCTTCCAATCGTCTGGAACCACTGAGACTATGGCTTCCCCAATTAGGGAATGTTGTGAGGCTGGAGGTATTGGGAAGGGGAAGGAGAAGGGAAAGAGGAAGAGGAAGGTGGGGAAATACCTGGCTATTCAAATCTGGTCACCAACCACGGCTAAAAGCCATTTCAAGCAACGTTTCAATTCTGAATGGTGGTCGATACTGAAAGTATCTTCCACTCTGGAACGTGCGCAAATATAATAATAATAATAATAATCGGATGATTTTTATAGCGCCGTTTTTGTGAAAAATCACCTCAAGGGCGCTGTACAAATCTTACTTCCTATTCTTACATTATTCCTATATTACATCTATTACATTTTTTTAGACCATATAAAGAGATGCAGTTAAATTATCAAAACTAAATACGGCTTGATCTAAGTGTTCATACATGTTAAATTGAGAAAAAAAATGCTAACTGTATTTATTCCTTGCGATATATTGCAAAACGCTAATACAAATGATAGGAGTCATGTGAAGTTGGGCTGCGGTGAGGACGGGGGCCGGGGGAACTGATCCATATCCATATCCAATCTTCTTTGTCTTTGTTGGTGACGCCCCTGGGCGACCTGACGCGACTGCCCGTACGCCAGGTAGCGCTTGTCGGCCGGCTTCAGGATCTGGAAAGAGCACACCAGCGTGTCGTCCATTTCTCGCCCAGCCGGTGGTGTCCTTGTCGGGGTCGGACCACAGCAGGTCGCAGAGCAGCCTGGTCGGGCACGTCCGTGGGCCGCTTGATGCACCGGATCTGCTCTGTAGACTGGAGTCAGAACTCAGGTCGCCGTGACAGCAGAAGATCTTCTCGTCAAATGTCTTTTCCTATTGCGCATTTCTCGGCAGCCACTAAATCTAATTTTACGGGTTGCGGTTGTGGTACAACGTTCAAGGTTATACAACGATATCTTTTTGCAGCTATTAAATGGTCCAAAATAACACATTCACTATTAAGTTTTCGTCGTGCAGCCCGGTCGTAAACGACATTGTTTACAATCACCATAGTTCAAAGAATAACATTGTAAATCAACCATTCACTTATTCACTTTGGACACTTCCCTAGGCTTTTAACAGGCAAAGGTCTTTAAACAAGCACATGTGGCGACCGATGACCGATGCTTTTGGGTTAATTTAGAACAAAATGACAGATTTGAACTTAAATGTTTGGGTTTTTATTTGATTTTTTATTATAAACTTGATTTAAGCCCGAAACGGCCACACTAAAATTATATGATTTTTATAAATGTAAACTATAAATTATTACGGTTATTTTACGCTATTTTAACACCGGAAAAATTAAGAACTAAGCAATATTTCCCAGATAAACTGGAGCGCTTATAAAAAGCTGCCGGCTGCTGCGAGAGCGCCAAAATACTATATATTATTATAATATGTTTTCTACATTGGTAGCTTGGCGTTTATAACCTGTCCTATGTATAATAATGATTCTCATTTAATAGTAACCAGTATTGGAATCCACGACAAATAATAATATAACAAAATATATATTAATAATGACCCCACAAAGTAAATACCAATCCTTTGAAGAAATTATTATAGTATAACTAACTTTATTTGTTTCTTGCATTCAAAAAAGCTATTTTAATGGGATGAAACGACATTATTAAATATTTTGTAATCAAAAATCGTTTCTAAAGTGTCCTCCCAATTCGATTTGAGAGATAAACTATCATATAAGATGATCTTAGTGTTGATAGAGGTTTTTATCAATTATTGATCTTCAAGTTATTTTATGCTTTGGTGTACTAAAACACCAAACACTTTTTTATGGTGATTGAGGGGGTTCACATCATTAGTTTTTTTTTAGCGATGAGATAATATTTTCAGATGATCAAATTTTGAATAAAATCAAAGGTTTTCTGGAAACTGTTCCATCACTTTGATTGAAGGACTGATTTATTTAAAATTCTCTCATTCGGGATATTTCTATCCTTTGATCCCGACGCTTTACAATCGTTGTCGAAAATATGACTAGTTGCGCTTCGCTGTTCATACCCGTCTCAAGTGCAGTATAAACAGGTAGATTTCTTAAAATCTTCAAAGAAAATTGCTTCGCCAAAGTCAAAGCTAAAGTAAGCAGACTTTTCATAACTTTAATACAAACAAACCCGTATTACAGGTAAATTTGTGCGCAACATAACAATCTTCAGTTTCTTTTTAGAACTGTATAAATAATATTGGTATTAAAAAAATATGTCTTGGAAAAAGATTTATGTATTTATCCAGGAAAAACCTGGCGTTTACGATTACAATACCTTTATTTTCATCCGAGCTAAGAATGGCTACTTCGGAAAATTGTTATTTAACTTGCTCGACTAGGTACAACAAACAGACATAAATAAGTACGGGTATTGTTTGCGGTCTGCATTATTTGTTTTAACGGAAGTTTACTCTCGAGCTTTTCATCTTTCTTTAACGATATTTTGTTCATAATGTGATTCAAAATAAAACAACGAAAGTGAATTACCATTTACCACCGTAAAAGGTTTTAACCGGACCGGTAAGTGATGGGTTCTCGACAAAGCGAGAGATTTATTCGGCTTTTCGGTCCACTACATTGACGTCAAATCCTTTTTTTTTTTTAATAAATTGTTTTGGTATTTTGTCACCGTAAGGGAGGGCTTCCCTTATCACGCCCCGGCGGGGTGGATAATTGGATATGATTTATGTCACACGTCGAGACAACGGATAGAAATTATTTTCCACAGAAGCTGGGGAAATACCTAATACATGCCTATGTAGTCGCAGCGTTCCACATTCTGTCACCTCTCGTAATTGCCAATCTACATGGTACATTCTGCTCCTTCGTAGGTAGTAGGTGTAGCTCAACCACCGACACCAACAAACTCTCACCACCTATTAATTGTTCAGATCGTAATTACTTGGCGTTTGGCGCAGTAAAAGGTTATCATATTATGGAATTAGCGACAGTATTATCATGTATTTTCCACACCGCCAATCTCTTACGAGTAGATCTGTACAATGTTTCACTGCCTTGATTTACACGAAACACAACGTATTTTTTAGGTTGGCTTATGAAATATATTTTGTTTAATAAAATAGTCTATTTTAGATTTAAATTAGTCAATCCATAGTCTAAATTAGTCTATCCATAGTCTAAATTAGTCTATCCATAGTCTAAATTAGTCTATCCATAGTCTAAATTAGAACCTATATATTTGATTCAATTTATTTGGGGGAACCTTGTTGACTTAACTCTTGAATAATTTAATAGGTTTATTCCATTTGATGGCGGCATAGTGTACAAACGTGATAAATGTAATTTTATGTTAGCATCTCCTAGGATGATTTTACTAGCGTATAAATGTGTCGAATGATATTTATATTAGCGAATTCATTTTGAGTACTTAAACATTGACATTAAAATCATGTCTGTTGATTTAATCATTATAATTACCGCTGAAGTAGACTTTAAAGTTTATTTTCTAGATCGTAATAAACTGTGCACTTGTTGACCGAGCAATTGCTTTAGATGTTTTATCTAAAACTTTCATGTTGATTTTCCTTGACCACAGTTTAAATCATTGTTCCTTTGCAAAAGGTTCGATTCAAGAAACGATTAACTTTTTCAATCAATCTCCCCGTTGAAAATGGGGTAGTAAAAAAGAAGCAAAATAAATGCTTGTTGCTTAACGGGGAGAGGGACGTCGGAGAGTTATTATTTATTAATTCAAAATAATGATAATATTATTTTGCCATACGATAAACATTGTGTTTTTAAAGAAAAAATGTTAAATACGTTTTTTTTTAAATTTTCATGGGCTTAGCATTTATCAAAGAAAATCAGAAATATTACACATTTTTGATCGTTCTACGCATGTTTTACAAAAACATTTAAAAAGTTGAATATCCTTAAAAGATGTTGTGAAGGGTTTTCTTCAACATGCCGATAAGATAAATTAAGAAAAGAACAGTGTACTCGTATAGTTTAATTTTTTCATAAACATTACGTAACTTTAATGTTTATTTTTTTTTCTTTTTTAATGCGGATTACTGATTTTTGGTTAAGTTTGTTTACAAAAACCTAACTAGAAAGGATTAAAAATATTTTTCTCCACTTCATATCATATTCGTATTTTAAATATTTTGTAAAGCATAAAATAGGACGATCCGAAAAAGTAATATTTCTGATTAGATTTTGATAAATGCTAAGCCTATGTAAATTTATAAAATATTTAATAAATATTTTTCTATTTTAAAACATTATGTTTATCGTATTGCGCAATAATACTATCAATATTTCGAAATAATAAATAATTCCTCTCCGACATGCCTCTCCCTTTTAATGTAAGAGTTTCGTTGATGCTTCCCAACGACTTCCGGAGCTTTTCAGGAATATTCACCTGCTTCATTTTGAATCCTAAATTATTTCAGCTGCTGAAATTTTAAATAGATTTAGGACGTAAATATGAGTTTTACTGGCTTATTTCATTCGCATGTCCCGGTATACGTAAACCTTTTTTATGTGAGGATAATTATTCCGAAATATTTTGCTTATGCCAACTATAAATTTTCAGATTTATAACATCAAAGATGTCTGTTCGCTCACTGAAATAACACGGGGCGTAAACGTGTCTTTTATTGAATATTTTGTTTAAAATTTCGTAAATATTTGTATGGAGATGTACACATTGCAATGAAAGCCCGCTTCTGAGTAACCAGATTATTCGAGTCACAGAGCCATATGCAGAAAATAAAACATGTTGACAAATAATTATGATGGTACCTACCTAACTCAAATTATTTTCTGTGAACCGGGAGAAGGACGTCGGAGGGTAAGGCCGTTTCACCGCCGGGATAGGAGAGAGTACGGACCGCCAAACAACTCGATCTTGGCATACACTTCTCGCTTCATTCACATTCATATATCGTCCCATACATTCTCTTACGTTATTCCGAATTCTGACATGGTCCGACTTAAGTATTTGATTGACTTCATCGTGCCATGTCTTCCTCGGGCCTCCCCGGCTTCTTCTACCAATTTGTGAAAAGTGGAGAAAAATAATTGCGACCATTTCCCGGTATGTTTTTCTAAAAGTCTAGATTAATATTCTCAGTTGGCATAGAGCGCAGGTCCCGGATAGATCACGAGGTCCTGGGTTTGAATCCCAGCTCCTGCCATTACCTTTTTCTTTTATGTGTCTTTTCGTTCTCGTGTTTCGATTTCGGGGTTGTTAATATCATAATATAATTTTAGTATAATGATCGACCGGTTTCGGAAGTACCCTTCGTCAGGACTATATTAAGATTATTATAATATTAAGCAAGCCACAAAGTAAATGCTCTTTAAGAATATTCAATAAATAATCTCTATCCGACGTCCTCCTCCCTATTAAATACATCTTCCTGAAGCTTAAGTTGTCACTCACAACTTTTAAAACTATGTAAGACTAGCGTAATAAGCGGAATAAAAAAATAAAATAAAAACTTAAATGGTTTGGACCTGTAGAGCTGATGGACAGAGAAAGGAGTGCTAGGAGAATGCTTAACGTGCGAAGCGAATGGAAGAAGAAATCAATGCAGGTATGGGGAGATATAACACGATGGAGTGAATCAAATACTTGAGACTGGTCTGGTCAAGAGTCGGTATAATAGATTAGTACGGGCAAATCATTGTAAAGAGCGCACGTTTGAATGTATTCATGCACACCGATTGCGCCCTTGGAACAGAGTTCTATCTGACTCTGCGATGTTATGCTATATTGAACTCTAAATTAGTACTCTCTAAAGCCCATGATCGCATGACATGCTGTGCCAAATAGAATCTTGTTTTTACAAGGGCGCGCGATAGTGGTTCAAACTGGTGCGAAATACTTTGAAATACCCGCAGTCCCCTCTTCCTCCGCAGTAGTTCTACAATACAGTACACCACTACACAAGCAAGAATCTATTTTAAAAATGATTTGCCTGATGAGATACTAACAGAAGTGTGGCGTTGGTTAAGCTTGATAGAAATAATTTCTTACTGTGCGAAAAATTGGTGTAATATCTCACCTTAACCGTTAGAGTGCGGTGCAGCGCTTAGGTGCTGTAAGCGTTAGCGACGAAAATTGCCACGTAGCGCTTAGGCGCTGCTTTCTTCAATATGCGTTTGTTGATCCTTACAAGAACACGTGTTCCATTTGCGAGCGGTGTATTGCAGTTGGCGTATATCTTGTAAACTATCTATATTGTTTGTCCTGTTATAATAAATTAAAACGATATATTTCACCATGTCGGATCTTAGTTCTAACGTGGCCGATGTATGAATGGACGGGGCGGCATTACGGATGATGAGCCCTTCGATCTGATAAATGGAGACAGTGATGACAGAAGTGCGGTTATTGGACATCGCAATTATAGAATGCGTATAGAAAGTGAATATTCCTCATATGCGCCCGTTGTAAGACGGGTCTACACGACCTTTACATGGGAAAACACAATTGTGAAGCGACGTAATTTTCTTTTTTTTTTCTCTATATTATTTGTAGTTTTAGTTTTTTACTAGATTCATGGGATACAATTCTTTTTACGTTCAATATCAAAAAGAATAATTAATTTTGGTTGATATTTGTGTCCAAGTTATTGCATTTTTAGTTAATATCATATTTATTTACTAATAACACAAATTATCAATAGCTGTTACTTGCAAAATCAGTACAGCACTAAAACAATTAAACAACAAAGCGGGAACCACCCTGTGGTACTAATCGTGGTGGTCAAAAATGTTAAAATTTGGATATGACGATCGCGGTAGAATTGAAATATGACAAATGAAACTCAAATTCAATCGGTCGCCCGCCCCAGGTATTGCATATCTGAGTCGCCCGATGAATTGGAACATAATTGGAAGGGAAATGGTTGGATTCATCATATTTTATAACTCACCCCTCATTTTGGATCCCAATTGTGGGAGATGTGACATTCGCAGGGATTGATTGATACGAGCGAGAACAATCATGCATAAAATCATTTAAAAAATTGGAATAAATTGAATCTGCGGTAGATTTACCCAATACCAGCTACAAACAAACGGGTGTCTCAAACCTTTCGATGAATTTATGATGATTATATTGAATCCAAATTGTGCTAAATGCAGTGGCGTGCATTTCATAAGCTGAAAAGCTGTGCCTACCCTAAGAAAAAACGATCCCTTGAAGAAAATAAAAAGTTTTTTTCCACAAATTTTTTAACTTTTCTGGCAATCGTTATACACTGATACAATGTTTTTATAAGACAAATTTACACTTATTAGCAAAATATTTAAAAAAAAATTTTTTCAAATATTCAACACCCGGACTCAACAGTCTATCTTTGATCATCTGTGTAAAGTCATAAAAGATTCTCTTGATCTTTTGTTATTTGTATCTACTTTATATTTGATTATTATTATTTAGATCCTTAGCTTTTACTAAATTGTTACATTATAACATCGCTCATCTAAGTGATTCTGCTACTGGTGAATATTTTAAATTGTAGTTTTAATTTGCATGCATATATGAATGTGTTATTTTCTAATTATATTAGGTTAGGTTACTTCGTTTACATTTTCTTGCTCTTTTGATATTTCTACTTTACATTTGATTATTTATACTCCTAATTTATTCTAAATTGTTATTTAGTATTCTAAATTGTGCCTGTAAGTGAGTTTGCTGCTCATGAATATGTTATGTCATTGTTTTAATTTGCATACATATAGTATATCTGTTATTTTCCAATTTTACGAGTATTAGGTTACGTAAGCGCGTACAGAAATTAACTCTTATTATTAATGCACGCCACTGGCTAAATCTGACATTCACATTGATTGTTTGATACAAGCAAGAGCAATCGTATTAAAAATGTATTCTTTTATTGAATCGCTCAAAATTAGCAGGCGTGTCAAACCTTTTGAAATCGGTGGGCACCAAACGAGAAGCGAATGTGACGCAACGTTTTTGTTGTATTCCGTAAAGTTCGGTTTAAAAAAAAAATCATTTTACAGCTCTAATTATAACGTCGTCTTTCAAAGTGTGCTTAAGCGTACCAATATTAGAACGGACAGGAACATCAGATAAACGCCGGTGCGATGGGTTGGCTAACCCTGGCCGACAGTAACGCTCTATTTAATATAATCCCTTATCTGGAAAAGGGATTTTGTTGTCAATTTGTGAAAGAATATTAGAATATCAGGCCTGAGTAATTTAAAAAAAATCAGTCACTATAAATCAGTTTTACACTAATATATTACAGATATTAAAATACATTTCAATAAATGAGACACGGAAAAACATATACGAGTACATTGACAAGTAATAGGTATAACAAATAGTACAAGTAAGTAAACATTTGTGTGTGTTTTTTTAATAATTTATTTATCTATACAATCTCAATGTATTATAAGGGTTATGGTACTGTGCCTGTCTCACTAGGAGAACCTGTGTTGAGAGCAGGCAATATAATAATTAACTAAACTAACTAACTAACCATCACACCGTTTCCACGCAGGGGTAGGCAGAGAGGACGGACCGCCAAACTTCTCGATCTTTGCATACACTTTTTGCTTCATTCACATTCTTACAACTCTTTTCTGTTATTCCCACTATAGACATGGCACGAATAAAGTATTTGATTCACTTGATCGTGCCATGTCTTCCTCGGGCGTCGCCAGCTTTTTCTTCCATTCAGATTCGCGTCACATATATTCTCCTTACACTCCTTTCTTCGTTCATTCGCTTTACATGCCCAAACCATCTAACCGTCCCTTTCTTAATCTTACTTGAATTCTTTACGAATCTCAGCATTTTTCACACGATCATACATAGTTTTATCGCACATTCGGCTCAGAGATCTCATTTCTACACTATTTAGTATACTTTCATCCTCTATAATATAATGATGAAGTACGTTAATGAATTAAACAATACTAAAGATGATAATCTGTATCAAATATGCAAAAAGTGAAAGGTTAATAGGAAAAGCATAAAAAGTCACGGATAAATTTTATAACTATTTTGTGACATGGCTCAAAAGATAGTCGCAAAACAACTGTCTGTAAGTGATATTGAAAGCTTTGTTGAGCAGTTAAAAACATCCCTTACGTTACTATTCACACGGCTGTTGGAAAGAGGGAGGTTTTGATGTACTTCGCTATTCAGATTTACTAAAACATAAAACATAATCACTAAACATAACTAAATTCTTTTCAAGCAAAGTGACTCCTTTGCTGAGAGTTCTCGTAGCTTTCATATCGGAACGAGGTGCATTTTTTTTTTACTTATAAGTGCGGATAAACATTAAAATTCTGGTCGTGCAAATAGGCTATGGTAAGACATATCGTCACCTCAATTAGGAAAATCCGTAACCCCGTTCTTTAATTTATTAATTGTTTTTGTGTTCAATTCGTATTCTAATTTATTTTTTTATTTAATTCAAATCAAATTTAATAATGTTATTATTCATTATTTTAAATTTAATAATGTTATCGTTCATTCACAAATTAAGATATGAAACTTTTAAAAATATGTAGTAAATATTTTTTCTTTAATATTGTCATTATTTCGAATTAATTAATAATCTCTCCCCGACGTCCCTCTCCCCCCTAACATGAAATCGTATCAAGTTAGGAAGGAATCAAATAAACACATAGGCAAGGCCAGTGCTTGGGTATACCTGGTATCAGTTAGTGACAGTATATTAGTATATTTGTATTAATACATGGATGTTGAAGGTAAGTTAAATAAGAAAAAGAAAATGAAAAAAAAGAAAACACAATTCAATGGGGAAAATATACAATTATAGCAGGAAGAGGTTGATATCTTTGGTTTTAATCCAGTTTTTTATAACATTTTTGTATGTGTTTAAAGACGATATGTTTGGACTGTAGATAGTAAATTATAAATTTTAGGAGTAATAAAAAAATTTATATCGTTTTAATAAAAATATATCACAATGAAGCGTACAGCTTTAATAAGTTAAGACTCAACAAAGATAATAACATTGTTCGTTTTGTCCTTGCGGTTTAATATATTGTTCATATTGGACAATTATTGTGACGTGCCTGTGAGCAGTCTCCCATACCGAAATAGTATCGAAACAATGCGATATCTAGAGATAAAACACCGCTACCCAGTGATATTCCGTGAACCAATAACTTGCTCTAGGATTCCAAGTATGCCGAAGGGGAAGTCCTAGCACGCATAGAAGATGCCAAATGGACACCTCACCGACTACAAAGGAATATCTTCACAGTAATTTCGTTCTCTTACATAATATTATATGCGTGGAAACAGGACTACGGTTTCTTTATATCGTTAATATTCACTTATTTACCGTTGTTTTTTCTTTTTCTATGAAATGCTTCGTAAGTACTCAATAAACACATAATATTTATCTTATATACATTCTTAAGAAGGAAAAAGATCCCATATTAATGAGTTACAGGTTAGAGTCTTCATCCATACCAGCGTGGTAGATGTAGATACTCTCAGTATCGCCCTGTTGAAATACCATAATATATTACTATGCAATATTAGCAGTATTTAGACCAGATCTGAATAACTAGCTACTACCTACCCTTCATTTTTCCCATCTCCTTCCCCCTTACCACTACATTCAGCCTTATAACACACCCAAGATTGGGGATGCTATATTCCCACTGGTTCCAGGCAATTGGGAAGAAAAATACAGAAAAAAACTGTTAGAAAAATTGTGGTCTATTAATTATTGGAAGAGTGGAATGAGCTCTGAAAATATTATCTCAAAGACAAGTACATATTTGAAGAAGGGAATTAGATTTGTAAAGAATATTTTCATTTATTGAATAGGGGATGAAGATATGATAATATTTACAGTTAAAAGTGATATAATAATAATTTCCTCTGTAAATACGAATATCGTATTTTTAATCAACATTTCACTTTCACATTTATCATAGTTTTTATTCGTTCAACCTTTAAGTGTAATTTTCACCAAAATCTTTCTAAGTATTTGCTTATTTACAAGGCTAGTTATCTATTTCAAAGCACAAATATTAATTTATTCATTTAAGAAGATAATATTAACAACTCTCAATAAAACATGAAACGGATAAAGACACTCAAATCCTCTAGTCTTAGAACCAACACTCTGATAATAATAGAAGATCTGGGTTCAAGTCCCAGTTACGACCGTTACCTTTTTATTTTTCTGTACCTTTATCTGTTTCTTACTGGGACCAACACTTTGATAATACTAGAGGATCTGGGATCAAGTCCCACTTACGACCGTTACCTTTTTATTTTTCTCGTGTTTTTCTGTTTCATGTTTCATTGAAAGTTGTTAATATTATCTTCTTCAATTATTACATTTATTATTACAACGAGGTTTATAATCTCCAATAAGTTAGTCCTGATTAAACTGAACATAAATTTTACCACAACATCTTCTCTTAGAATAGATTTATAAATCGAATTAAGGCGCTGTTATTACGTGTGCTTGTTAACACTTTGGATTGAACTAAATATATTTGGTGCACTGAACAGGTAATTCCTAGTACTATAGAAAATTGATGTCACCATTTTACAAGTATCGAAACCGGAGTTGGTCGAGCACAATACACACTAAAGCGGTAATTAGACGATACCTATTTTCATACAGATTGGACGTGAGTTGTCTTTTTCTATGGAATTTTGTATGGAATTTTCCATAGAAAAAGACAAATCACGGGCAATCTGGATGAAAATAGGTGTCGTCTAACGACATCTTAACTTATAACTCTATGTGAGATTGCGTACAGCTTCTTATACGACTTTAGATTTTAAAAAAAACTTTAGATTTAAAAAAAAGAAGGTGAATAATTGATTTTTAAATAATAATAAAATAACATACTGTAAAACTTTATAATAATAATAAATGGATTATTTCAAGGGCGCTTTACAATATAATTTATCTAACCTTATGACTTAGACTTATATATAATAATTTTCATATTAGATTAATTACTAATGGCTTACAGCTAAGATTTATGACTAGAAAATACCTAATTCAGACTTATAATTAGTGACTTACATCTAAGACTTATATAGATTGCGACTTACAACTTAGACCTGTAGCTAGTGACTTAAAACTAGTGAGAGAGTCTTACAACTAACATATTTACATTTTAGAATAAATTATGTACAAAATGTTACTATTTGGAAAATCAAAACATAACCTGATATTGAACAGCAGTGGGGCGAGTATGTATATGATACATTACAGCTGCATTTGTATGCCTCTGATCAGTTTGTTTTGTTTGTTTTTGTAGCTTTATTTAGATGTAAGCAAATTTTCATACATCTAGTAATAAAAAACAAAATAAATAGAGTCATAAAATTATAACGGAAAGAATACAGTTAATAAAATAAAAAAGAAATACATTTACCCCAGTTCAAAAAAAAAAAATAGGGTTTAAGAAATACAGTTAATACAAATAGAAATACAAGTCATAAATTTTTCTTTATGTATATAGCACATGTTTTACGGAAAGTGCCAAGACTTGAGGCTTCCTTTATGGAATTTGGTAGGTTATTATAAAGTTTTTGCCCTTTATAAAAATCGCTGTTCTGTGTACACGTAAGTTTTGTTTTGGGAAGCCTGAAGTCTCGTATATATAGGTAAAATTATTGTATCCACTACTTTTTTTATTTTCTTTTATAAATTTGACTGATATTTTAGAGTTTTCTTTATCTATGTAATCATTCTGCATCCTTATTCTTTTTTCAATTTCAGTTTGGGGATAATATACATACATATATATGATATTCTACATGTTAATAACGATGGTAATGCTAGACAGATATTTTATTATAGACTATACGATTAAATTTAAAAAATGTTATTACAATAAGTACAAATCAAACGGCTGTTTCTTAGTACCGTTTGGCAAGGACTTCACTTTCTGAGCTGTCAGAAGTGTGGATATACATATAGAACAACACACAACCATAAATTCTATTTGCATGGCCTATATATAAGACCTTTCTACTCCTAGGCCCAGACAAGTTAAAAAAAAATTTCAGTGGAATGTCTGCAAGATGTATCGAACATAACCTTTAGTACTTACTGCTAGTTGCACTCTTCTTACCGTGGCATCACTTTAATTGATCAAATGTATTGTACATATAGTTTGGTATTACAGATCGATGAACCGGTGAATGCAATTTGTTAGCCATAAATAGTAATAACAGATTGTCTATAGTTAGTGATAAAATAGGGGATTTGAGGCGATTTTTCATAAAACAGCACTGTACAAATTATCCAAATATAATTATTATTATTTCGAGAGGTAATAGGATTGAGGATGCTGCACCTTCCCAAATAAATATGGAATATGAAATAATGGATTCAGAAATACCATACTATACAGTTTTAATTCATTTATTAAGTTCGAAATTTGATTTGATCAATTTCACCAGAAGCGAGGAAAAATGAGTTTAGGTACTTGGGCACACGGACACGCCTACCGCACACGTCTATCGGATTGTCTCTTCAGTGGTCTGGTGCTATTAATCATTCCCGCGTAGTACATAGGTATTACAGATGCGCGAGATTCTGGCTGAGCGTTCCGCCGCCTGTAGATTGTGTAGCTGTAGAAGGAGCACGGTTGACAAATGACGCAACGGCGCATCCGCTCTGGTAATGATTGCCGCAGCCTCCGGGGGCGTGTGGTGATGATGATGATAATGACGACGTCTGTGGCATTCGGGATGAAACGAGTTCGAGAATCGCACCATTCATACCTAGTACTTGTATTGATGTCGTAATGATGACAGTTGATATCTTTAACAGACATGAAAAATGACTGAAATATTCATGAAAATAGTTCTATAGCTCCGTTGTAACCTATATACGCATGTTACAGCAAGGGAAGTTACAACTGGGCAGATATATCCATTATAAAATGCATACTTCTGGTAACTCCGTTGTAACAACTCGTCTTGTTACTTGCCTCGTTATTTTTAAAAGAATGAGAAGTTACCGTGGAGCTTTAAACGGTATGCCTATTGTACCAATAATCGTCTCAACATGACCTAATCACAGTTTGAAAATGGCTTTGAACGCCGGAACAGCTGTCACAATAATAAAAAAATAAAAATAAAAAACGGAATACTCGCAGAATTTAATAGCATTATTTAAAATGATTAACTTTAACCTTTAAAAAAATATTTAGACGCTAATAAAAAATAAAAATTCTACGTCAGGACCCCTGTCTTGTGTGGTGGTCTATTCTCTTTGCCTACCCCTGCGGGGAGGTAGGTCAGTTAGTTCATGAATATTTCAGTCATTTTTAATAGGCCTTCCGCCAGCAGCTCTCTTGTGATATTACATCTGAACTTTCCGCCCTATGCTTTTTTTCATGACGATTTTAGCTTCGTTATAACCTCACACTTTTTTTTGCGTTGCTAAGGCATGTAACAAAAAAAGTGACTTAGCGCCTTTGTTCCCGAAAAGGGTCGATATATCAACGATCTGTGTCACTTCCAAATAGATGGGAAAATTAAAAGTTTTACCGATGGCTATTGCTCTATAAGGTAACAGACTGGAACACACTAAGCAAAAGAACAGAACTTTGACCAAGTATTACTAAAGAATGGCTTGACTCAAACTTACTAAATTTATATATCGCAAAAAGTACATTCATAACTTTCAGCATTAACTCGAGAGGCCAAACCTCCCAAAGCATCCACCTAAAAATATATAACTGTCATTCAGAACACTTCCTATGCAAATATCCCCCAATAACACGTACGAAAACCATTTAATATCTTGGTCTATACTTCGACCAATATTTGAAATTGGATAGACATATAAATTTGGTAATATGAAAACTAAATAGATTGATCTACTTTTTCAAAAACTTAAGGAATGTTCTGAACATATATGATAATAAAATATATATATATATGCCTCCCCCTAGATCCAATTTCAAATGGATGGGAGCTACTTTTTACCTTATTCATGGGTATCGACTTCTAACACGAATCTTATAAGAAATTTTGGCTGTGTATTATTTTTGTTAAAAAATGGTCAAAAGTTTTGAAGCAAAACTTAAACTGAAGTGGTGGCAATCCTCCATTTTTTCCCTTATAAATAAGGGAAGTTAAAAAAAATTGTTTAAATATATTAAATTGTTTTTACATTATTATTTAAAGTCTTCCATTGTACTGAGTCAATTAACCCATGAAAAATGTCCTCCGCAATAGTGGTGGGCGAAGCGGCTCGATGATCCAGATCACTGATCCGGATCACTCACTACAGGTTCGCTGATTCAGCTCGATTGAATGACGGTTCGCGTCTCCCCGCACCGTGCCCTCTCCCTCGCTCCCTTGGCCCTCCTAATGACGTCCTTAAGACGCTCTTACACGATACTTTTTTCGTCCAGTTTTCATGTGGATTGTCTTTACAGAGAGCTCATTTAGTGATCCGGCTCACTGAACCGAGCCGCATCGCCCAACGCTACTCCGCAACACTGGTTGGTGAACGAACTCCTAGCGAGGAGGACAATATACACTCTCTTGTAATAAAAACATGTATAATTAAAATAAAAAAGGGTGTTATTATGATATAAGACCATAAAAGTCGTAAGGCTAAGCTTTGAAAAAAAAATTGTATATTTGAATATTCACGCCTTCTTAGTTTTCTCACTCGTGAATAAATTATTTAAAAAACCAAACTATCCAACCGATTTTCCTCCACAGCTTTCAGCGGGTCGGAGCTTAAATCCGGCTACAGTGGAGATTTATTCAATGTTCTATCAATAAAACAAGTGGCAGACCGTAGACCCAAGGAGATGCTGGGTCTGCTCAACTTCTATGCTATACAGCCACGGCGGAAGAGGTTTTCATCACTTTCGTAAATAATAACATCCCGCGGTATATTCTTAACCAACGCTGAAATGTAAATAAAAAAATCTTTAGCAACACGCAAAAAAAAAAAAAACATTTTCAGTAACCGAATGTAGGATACACGGTTTTAAAATCTGTTATAGAAGGGTGGTCTCATATTATATAATAGAAACAACGGGAGATATGACATGAATGCTTGCCGACTGTAGCCGAGCTTCGACCAAACTGCACGGACTATCAAAACGGCGAAGCCAATTAAAGTTATGTTTGGTGTGTGTGTAGAAAGGCGGGGCGACGCTGTGCGTAGATGTGATTTGTAGTAATATTGGCGACACTTTTGTGTGCGCGGTTTCATACTGATAATGTGTTCACGGCCCATCTTCTGTGATTCTATTGGTAATCTGTTATGGGTACCTAAATGTATACATTGGAATCAAATCGATAACAGATCCTTTTTATTTATTACCTTGGGATATTGTCACCCTCTTACGACTTGGGCTTTTAGGGGAAGAATTATTTATCTTTTATAAAATAAAACAATAACTTTGTTTTACATCACTTTTATTTATACTTTAGCCGACCAGGTTTCGCTACTACCGTAGCTTCTTCAGGGCAGTATACAACTAAACTATGAACTAAGATGCACATGTGTTATGGAATGATACAAACAGGCTAGTGAAGGGCCAAGGGTGGGAGATCAGCAGGTACCTGCTGATCGGGAAGGGAATATACTTTGTTTATTGGGAATAATTTAAAGATTGGACTTTTATTTAAATTTATTTGATTATTTATTAGTCTACTATTAGTGTTTTTTGCTTTCCTTATTTCTAATGCTTCTAGGTTATCTAATCGAATGCCGGTTTTATTTTATAAATTATAATGTCACATCACCAAGTTACCGCTTCATATGAAAAAATAAATTATTTATCTGTTTGAATACTGTAATATCAGAAGTTATATACGTTTTAATGGTCTATTACGTGTGTAGTTTCAGTAGTAAGGTGATTCCGGTTCAAAAGCTCTCTACTAGATAATTGTAAAAGAGCTTTAATTAGAGCGGTTAACTAACTGCCTTAGCCTGTTATTATTATTTGATTATAATAGATAGTTGGCAGTTCGTAGTTACCAATAAATTTCATTTTACGACTCCGAGGGCTGAAACAATAAATTCACGTTACGCATAAACGGTTTACGAAATGGAGGTAAAAACGTTTCGGTATACGAAAGTCGTATTAAAGTTGTTTTTTATATTATTAGCGAAGTTTTATTTTCCCAGCATTTCTCCGAGGATGTATTGTACTGAATAATGTAGTGGGAGTAGACAAAAGACGATCTTGTATGATTCGTGAATAAAGAAACGGGTGGATTAAAAGTTTTCGTACGGAGTTTGAGACTTTCCTTTTTAATACTTTGCAAGCGGATTCTTTAGCGTTTGCAAAAAGCGAATATTGTTGGCAAAAGAATCCTTGAATTGAAGAGATGTATTTCGTACATCTTTCGTTTTATTCGATTTCGTACCTATGTCTTTCGAAAGACTATAAATATACATGCGGGGATGATTCGCCTATAAAATTTGACTCAGATATAATACTCCCCCGACACGCAGTTCGCCTTATTCCACGAATATATTTTTATATCATTTTAAGTCTTTCCTCGAGGAAAATTTTTCCGTAACCATATTTCTCTGTGCATCCGGGCGTAATATGTGGATATCTGTACGGCTTTGCCTACTATGTACCGTCGAGAGAAAGAAAATCTGGCCGCCCCAATAAGTTACCTACTTTACTGTGAAACGGGCGGGGATGAACGTGCCGAGGAAAACAATTACCCTTCGTTACCTTTAAATAAACCGGAATAGGTTTTCCTGCTTGTTGCGAGGGGACTAATAATTTCATTTCCAATTTATATGTGCGTATTTACGATTTTATCTCAGGGACATTTACGACTGAAGCCTTCGTTAGTTAGCGCTACGGCTCTGTTTTATTTTTTCGGAAAGATCAAACGTACAATTGAATAAGTTGATTGTTTCCCCCAGAGGCGTTTACGAGCGCCTTCTAACATTGTGTTATTACCTAAATCAAATACAATTTTCTTATATGATCTGCTCGGTATATATTTTGCGTAATAGCTGTTCGGCCTTCTAAAACTATTGTGAAACTTTCGTTTAAAAATAATTTTGGTGGAGTCCTACAAAATAAATGCAAACAAATAAAACATTGTGTCATTGTAAAATTACGTTATTCGTTTCGTGAAAATATTACCTACGATGTGAAAGCTGGTGCTTAATTTTTGAGCTTTTATGACGTAATTGGTAAGCTTGGCGGCAGAGAGCATATATGCCAGCTTCGTACCTAAAATTTAAACCTTCGTGGAATTTACTTAAATAGATTTTGTCCTGAATTTCAGCAAATTGCATTTCTGCACCAACCGTAAAGTGGCAGGAGTAGCTTTTCAGGAGAACCGATGTAAATGTTTAAAATGGTGGAAAATAAAGCGGAATAAAGTTTATTTATTTTTTAATTATACCTACTCATTTGTAAATGATTACTACATTACAGATAGCTTCTATTTTTTTTTTCAATTAAACATGTATGAAAACTTAGACCAAGCCGTATTTAGTTTTGATAATTTAACTGCATCCTTTATATGGTCTATAAATAATGTATAATGATAGTGTCCAAAAAAAAAATGTCATAGATTTAATATAGGAATAATGTAAGAATAGGAAGTAAGATTTGTAAAGCGCCCTTGAGGTGATTTTTCACAAAAACGGCGCTATAAAAATCATCCGAATATTATTATTATTATTACATTAGTTGTTTATTAAATCACACAACAACAAAAATAATTGTGTTTTAATTAGTTTTGTGACATAAATTACAATTTTTTTTTCTAAAAATATTTCCCAAGACAATTTTTTTTTAACTCCTTTATATCTGCCAACCTATTTCATCACGGTGGATACAGATTTATATTATATGTATTTATATTATATTTATATATAAACTGTTAAAACTAAAATGGTGGATTTAGGTATCCGAATTTAAATACAAAAATTCCATTTTATGCTGACAGCTTTTCAGGCGTGTCGGAAAATGCAAATCAATTCGGTTAAACATTTACGTCGAATCTCGTTCGATTCGTTGCTTTCAGGCCCTACTGAAAATTCATCTCTCGTTTTTGCAGCCTGTCTCTTTGTGTGCTGCAGCGATCACCCACTGTTCCACTGACAAATCGCAACCAGTGAATGTCGGGATGCGGAAGAAGTACATTGGCATTTGGCTACCGAACTAGGTGGATAGAAACGGTTGCATGTTCGACTTCGACATCTCTCGGACAGTCGGGGAGCTATTGAGCGCAACTTCGAAATCTAATTTAAACCCGTATCGGCTGCCGACCGTCGAACAATTCGTTAATTGGTGTGTCCGTGACGCGTGATCACAACTTCGGCCCGCCCTTCGCCGGGACAAACGGTCCCGACAATAAACTCATTAATCAGGCGGGGGATGTAGGCCTCTGATCCTATGTGTTCTTGGGATTTGTTTGGGGTCGAAATCAACTCCAAGAAATTTAAAGGGAATCTTTTTCGTTGAGCCCTGATCCGATCGACCATCTTGATTTATTATTCTAGATACTATTCTATTCAATTGACTCTCGTGTTAAAATAATATATGTTACAACCTCACAGGAAACCCCTAGTCTATTTATCGGGATGCTGTACGGAGACTTAGTTTTAAGAGGGAAGAATCACAAAAGCCAAACAATTTTCCACTTCCGAGCGTTTACACAAAAACGAACCGTTCTCATCACTTATCGCAATAGTGTCAACTGTGTACAAATGTTGGACACGCTTTTCGGCCGTGCACCGGTGCCGAAGGCATCAATAACGGCATAATACCTTTTAAATTAGTAATCCACCCTTAAAGGCCAATCGCATTCCTGAAATTTAAGAATAAATCCTCCCCTGTGTGATCGCAAAATAATATGATTGGTACACTGTGCAGCACGTAGAGTTCATTTCGTAACGGGTGCGATTGAATTAAATTATTCTATTTCCCGGACGGCCGTGAAGTCTCGCTGATATTTTCTGAAGCGGAGCAGTTTAAATGTTCGACTTACCGCTGTTTTTTTTTAACAATGGAACTTGCCTAGCGAAAGCTCTATAATGGCGCGGCTTTTAAAGCTCCCTTCAAACGTTTTTGCCGTCATGACTTTGTGAATGGATTTTGTAAGTCATTTCCCCGAGAAAATATCGGGGCCAATACGTAATTGTGAATAAATTGACACCATTTTGAAAAATAAGTTCCCATTTTGTCGGCTGAGCGAGTGCGAACAACTTCTACCGCTTCCCTGGAAACCTCTTCTAGCTGGAAATAATTACATTTTGATACTCAATTTATCATTATATAAATAAAGTATGACAAATTAACAGTAAATAATCAATCAATTCGCCCTATTGGGCTTTGCGCGGTTGCAATGAACTTCGAATAACACGGAAGCCATCAAAGAGGAATGGCAATACTATCGCTACAGCAAATATTTTTTAAGTCCCCTTTATTTATTTTTAAATCTTCCGAGCTTTCGGTCATTTTGGATTCACCTCAGGCCTTATATTTTTCACTCGCCCTAAAGTCAAGCAAAAATAATTAATTCTTTTGATTAATTACTTCCATTCTTCAGGTTTTTAGGCCCACTTTTATCAATTCGTTATTAATATTGTTCAAGACACGGAGATTAATCAGCATTACTTCATAAAATGTTTAAATAACAAAGAAATTCCGAATCCTCGAAGCAATCTTCATTCATTAAGAATTAAATTATACGCTTTTGATGTTTTTACGGCGAAAAAAAAAATTCCTTCAGTTGACGTTTTATTTTTGACAGTTACGGTCGCGAAATGATTTTAAGCAGGCCCTGCCCCAGATCAACTTAATTTTTAAATCAAATAAACTCGAACCATTTTCCTGATTAAGAAAATAAGCTTCCTTTTTTCGTATAAACAGTCTGCTTGAATCAAAGCTTTTCTTTTATGTATTTAACCTTTGATGCTTCGAGCAATTACTCATTCAAATATCTTATTATGTACCTACTTTAATGCGTATCTCTGTTTCTTATAGCTACGTGTCAGATTGCTGTATTAATTATGATACACGTTTTCATTTAGAGCACAGTATCTGGAGTACGTAACGCAATCCTGGGGAATATTCCTATGGAACGGTCCTCTGCTTAGTGTCCGCGCCCCGTGTAGCATTTCCTATAAATTGCACGCGTTTCGAATATTTTCGTGCATAAAATTAGATGAGTTTAATGAGGTCTCCCGCTCCGTTATAAAGTTCCCGAAATAAATTATTTTATAGCCTGTCTATAGCTTCAGCTGAATTCAGCTTTCGGTATTTTAACTCGGTTGAACCCATTTGATATTATCCATACTCCCGACCTAATATCATGATAGATACTTTAAAAACAAACATCGCTATGATTT